>RJWJ010013012.1:0-40778 GCA_004363605.1 Indri indri
CTTTTTTTTTTTTTTTTCAAGGGGAAGGGTGGTTGGGGACGGGAATTAAGATATTTACTGTAGTTAAGACTAAAAATGGGGGTGGGGGGTGGGAGGGCTGGCATTTTTCGACTGCCTGTTACGTGCCCAGTGCTTTTCGTTAAAGACATAATGTTTTTGACTGAGTATCATGTTTAGCTGATGTAAATATTAATGCCAAAATAGGAAACTAGGATGAAAGTGATACTGTAATTAGTAGCAGTAGAATTTATTTCATAGTAAAACGTGTCGTGGCGTAATTTTTATGACTTGGCTCAAGCAACAATTTTTAGAGTGCATGTAAGTATCAATGCGCAAAACTAAATTTCGTTTTACGGCGTTCTCAGTGAAGCTGCTGGGATCACTGAATTTACAGTTTTCTTTTTCCCCTTGATTAATTGGTTGGTGCTCAAATTTTGGCTCCTAGAATCCATCTGTGTGTTACTGGGTTTTGGCGTATTATTATCTCATTCGTTGTATTTTTCGGTATATTATTTTACACGAAAATTGAGGTGAATTTTTGTTATCTTAGATTAAGATTCTGTTAGACTTAAGCTGCAACAAGGTGCCACTGATGTAGAAAACTGCAGTTTTAAGATTTTGGTAAATCCTTCCCTGCAGTACCCGTTAAACAATGACCTCATTCTTACGCAGATTAAGTATGTGGTTTGTTTCATCTACAAATGATTTTTTTCAGTATCATCTGTTTTTCAGTACCATTTCGATAAGGTCTAGGGAATAGGTATGAAATCCTCAGGCAGAAATACTGGTGGTTCTTACAGTGGCGTTTGGAGACCAGTATAAGAATGCAGATTAATCTCTATCTTTTAACAGAAAGAAGCTGTTATTAATATTAATCTTAAAAGTTTCATTTTAATTCAAATTCTGCCTGTTTTGTCGATTATTTGTAGATTTTATACATTGACTGTTTTCTTACTAGTAATTTTACAAGGATGTACATTTACTGTAGATTTGGTTTAATTGTTCATCACTCAATCTAGTTTCTAAGTCTTGATTTGATCTTTGATTTTAGAGTGGGTATAGACATGCTAAGATGGACTTAGAGTAAGAAAATGTTTACTTGTTCCTTGAAAACCAAGTAAATTAATCTGTAGTGAGAAAAATGCAAAAGTAGCTTGGACTCATTCCATTTTTGCACATAAATGTCATTTTTATGTAAAATTCTTTCAAAAGATGCATACTACGTGAGTGTAAAAATATCCTAAGTATGTGGTCTGTTATTTTTAAGAATAGATAATGCCTTCTCAGTCTCCGTTTCCCTTTCTTCCCAGTAATTTTCCTTTCTTCCCAATAACTGACTCTCCAGTCCCCGTCCCACATTATCCTGTTTCTCCGGAGCCCTCTCTCCTTTGGCTACCTACCTCCCCTTCAGCTCCAGCCTTTCCTTCCTCCTCCCCCACTTCCCACATCTGGTTTTTGTTGTTTTTTAAAAGATTTTCCAAATGGATAGATTGTATTATGTTTAACTTCAGAAGTAGAACTCATTATTTGATTTATTTGATTTTCTTTTTTTTCCCCTTGGCCAATCTTTTGTCCTAAGTTGTTCTGCTGTAGAAATATTCTTGGCAAAAAATGCAGAGAAATGAAATTTAATTCCCTGTGTCATGTTTGTTTAGCCTCAT
The DNA here is from genome assembly GCA_004363605.1 of Indri indri. NCBI lineage: Eukaryota > Metazoa > Chordata > Mammalia > Primates > Indriidae > Indri > Indri indri. The sequence goes on from RJWJ010013012.1 coordinate 1,662, forward strand.
TGATGCTACTCACAGAGATGTGGATGTGCTGTTACTGCTTTCTAACTCTGCCTACTACGTGGCCTAGTAAGTTGCTTATTGATTTAAAGCTTTTGATTTTTTTAAACTTGAGTAAATTTCCTTCTTAGAATTTATTACAAAAAATGTAAGAATCTGGTTTTATTGTATATTTTATGAAACCTCATAGAACCCTTTTACCTTTTTATAACTGTTAACATCATTCCAACCTCCTTTTATGGTTGGAAAATGATTTTAAAGTTAAAATCAATGCTTATATAATGTGTTCTTTTAGCATTTAGTATTATTTCCTATGTATCTCCCAGGTTTTGATGTACTCCATAGATTTTTGTCATTAATGGCCATATATCATTGTTCATATTATTATAATGTATTTTCCCATTGTGTTAGGTATTGAATTACTTCCAGTTTTTTGTTATTGTGAATGACGCAGCTATCTTTATGCAGATAACGTGTGTGTGTGTGTGTGTGCGCACACGCATGTGTGCTTCTCTTCGGTTACAAGGGTATGATGAATTATATGACTTTTGTGATTTGTCAGATTTATCTCCAGAAAGACTGATGAACAATGCCACTAGCAAAATACAAGTACTTGTTTCCTCATACCTTACGCCAGAATTGAGTTTTAAATTATATTTTCTAAGTAAATATTCACTTTATTTTGGCTTTGTATGAATTGTCATTTTTGAATCATCGGCCCAGATGCCTGTTGGCATAGATCATGTGGATTTTTCATTCTTGATTTTGAATATCAAATTTATCTGCTGTATTATTCCCAAATACATAGGGGTGTGTGTGTGTGTGTGTGTGTGCGCGTGTGCCTTTTAGATTAGATTTTAGGTTCATTTTTCATTTTATACAAGTTTTTATAAAACTGAAATTATTTTTACCTTTAATTGATTTTTTTTACTGTAAGATCTACAAACTGATTTTTCTTTAGCCGTTTTGAACTATATATGTTATTCTTGTTTAATTAAGTTTTTAAAATAGTTCTTATGTTGAACACAATACATGCCTGTTGACGAGTTCAACATAAGAGCTATTTTAAAAACTTGAAGATTGTTATCTTAACTGCATGCAATAGTTTGCTAGTATCATGCCTCGGGCACCAAGCCAAATATGCTTTTTGATTTTAACCCTCTTTTTACTTTTCCATTTATCTAGTTATGATGACGAAGTTGATAAAGTAAACCAATATCAACGACTAAGTCTAGAAGACCTGGAAAAAATAGAAATAGGTAAATTTTAACATACTAACAAAGTGTCATAGAAAGCAAATGGTGTTGCTTCTGGGAGTGGCTCAAATTATTTAAGCAACTGGTATAACATCTGTTAGAAACCAGAAAGGGATATTCCAAGCCATCTATTTCTTAGGACTTCCTTTCTATTTTTAGAGGTTAGTGACAGATGTATTGTCAATGATAATAACTGTATTCCTTTTATTATTTACCTTGTGAAGATTAGTTTAAATAATTGAAACAGTTTATAGCCTCATCAAACCAAATGATCATGGTAAGCTCATATTTTTTGTGCTCTCATCTAGATTATGAAGAAAAATGGGTTAAATACCTAATTGATGAATGTGTGTTGGTCTTTTGAAGATACACAAGAAAGCAAATGTTACGTGAATGATATAACTACACACATTCATTTGGGTTTTTAGGTCCTGAACCCACTCTTTTTGGTAAGCCAAAGTTCTCCTGCATGCGATTGCACTACAGATACAAAGAAGCAAGTGGTTATTTCCACACACTGAGAGCTGTAATGCGAAATCCAGAAGAGGATGGAAAAGGTAAAAAGAGGAAAAGATGAATGTATTCAGTGATTACTTTGTATCTAGCCCGAATAGAACTGGGGACGTTTTATACTGTAACCAACTGGAATGAGAACTGACCAGAGAATAGCTTTGGGATGTGAGAGGGTGAAATAGCAACTGTTTCCAGCAGTGCAGGGAGATTATTTGAATGGATTATGTGGTTTTTGGCAGGGGACTCTGTAGTGGGGATTCTGAGTGTGTTTGGCCTCATCAGAAGCCATGTAGGTGCCAGGGCTTTTCCTACTTCATGCTTCTCTTGTGGGTAGAAGTCAGGACCATGCCTGTCTTGTTTATAGCTCTTGCTTTGGCATCTAGCACAGTGCAAACAGAGCTTTTAATTCCAGTTGATTTAGTTCTTTTGTTCTTTGCTTTTCTGCTAAAATTTGTTTTAGAACATTTTTTTTTTTTTTTTTGAGACAGAGTCTCACTCTCTTGCCTGGGGCGAGTGCCGTGGCGTCAGCCTAGCTCACAGCAACCTCAAACTCCTGGGCTCGAGCAATCCTACTGTCTCAGCCTCCCGAGTAGCTGGGACTACAGGCATGTGCCACCATGCCCGGCTGATTTTTTCTATATATATATTTTTATATGTCCAATTAATTTTCTTTCTATTTTTGGTAGAGATGGGGTCTCGCTCTTGCTCAGGCTGGTCTCTAACTCCTGAGCTCAGAACGATCCGCCCACCTCGGCCTCCCAGAGTGCTAGGATTACAGGCGTGAGCCACCGCGCCCGGCCTAAAATTTGTTTTAGAACATTTTGAATTAGTCGGGGGATTAGTGAACAGGTAGTAGTTTTCTATAAATTGTAGCAAATAAATTTGTATTGTACAACCACACATTTCATTCACGGTTGTATGAGTTAGAACTATTTTTTTTAGTATGTTTTTGGAGAAATTGGCAAACAGTTATCTCTGGGTTTCAGATACCCTTCAGTGCATTGCAGAGATGTTGCAGATCACCAAGCAAGCCATGGGATTGGATGTACCTATAATTGAGAAAAAACTTGAGAGGTGAGTACACTACTTCTCTCAAGATTTTCTTTGGGATTGTCCCCCAAGAATAAAGACGTTATTATTCAAGGTCTTATTTCTTTAAAAGTATTTGCAGCAGGGAGTTGGAGGGGATCACATTAGGGTAATGTGTTGGTATTTAGAGAGGTAAGTATCAAATATGTTTGGATCAAAAAATAATGCTTTTTGTTTAAATTCTGTATAATTTTCAGATAATTTTTAGACTTACAGAAGAGTTGCACAGATAGTTCAGAGTGTTTCCATTTACCCTTCATTCAGCTTTCCTTTATGTTACCATCTTACATAATCATAGGACATTTATCAAAACTAGGAAATTAACCTTGGCGTGACTCTATTAACCAAAGTACAGAACTTACTAGGATTTCGCCAGTTTTTCCACTCATGTCCCTTTTTCCATTCCAGGATCCCACATTGCATTTAGTTTTCTCCATAGGTTCGTTTAATCTATTGTTAGTTCTTCAGTCTTCCCTTGTCTGTTATAACTTTGACACTTTTGAAGGGTACTGGCCAGTTATTTTGTAGAACATCCCTCAATTTAGGGTGTTTAGGTGTGTTTTTTCATGATCATGCTGAGGTTATGCCTTATTGAGAGGACACCATGAAAGTAACGTGCACTGTTCAGTGCATCATGTTTCAGGGAGGGGAAGACATGACATCCATCTTACTGTTGATGTTAACCTTGATGACTTGGCCAAGGTGGTGTCTGCTGGGATTTTCCACTATAAATTTACTGTTTTCCCCTTTATAATTACTATTTGGGGGGAGATCCTTTGAGATTATGCAAATATTGTTTCTGCTTAAACCTACTCATTTTCATAAGCACTAGTCAGTGGATCTTGTCTGTAGTAATTATTCCTAACGGTGATCTAATGGTGGTTTTTCTAATTCCCTCATTCCTTCTACACTTGTTAATTAGAATTCTTCTATAAGGGAGGTTTGAATCAGTAGAGTGCAAAGTTTTAAGATGCCTAATTGTAGAATTGTCTTTTAAAATTTGTAACCCCTTTGGAGGGATTTTTGACCTTCATTATTTTTATTCCCTGGTTGGCTACATGACTCATGCTTCAGTAATATTGGCTTATGTGAAAATTGATCACAGCCAGCTTAATTTTTTGAATGTAATTTTTAAAGAACTATATTACGGAAAAATTTTGAGCTATATAAAATTCACACAAATTACTGTAACACAGCCACTACTGTGTAGTTATATAATACATAAAAATACATTTGCTCTTTCTCCTCCAATTTATTTTTTTAATAACAAGGCCTCTAAGTATAAACTATTTCATCTACTCCTCCCAAAAAATTACCTGTTCCAATTTTGGAATAAAAACTGGCTAAACAGGACGTAATGAATTGTACAGTGTAAATACCATGTATACATGAGTGGGTTTACAAGGTTAATTTTGAGTGTACTTTGCCATAGATGATGTGTTTACAGGTAACTCATTTAAGATGCCATTCCATGGTTGCTATCACTTTGATGTAGTTTTTTCTCAGTTCTTTTTCTTGTATACATTTGCAACCTGTACAGGTTAAACCTTTTATATATATGATGTCATCTTTTATTGCTAAACATTATAATTGTATGCATTTTCCATATTACTGTAGAATTCATAACTATCATTTTAATAGCTGCCTACTGTGATCTGTTTGCAAATATACTGTGTGGATTCAGAGCATGGACTCTGATTGGCCAGACTTTTTTTTTTTTTTACTCCTGTTTCTATCACCCTTCAACCTTGGGAGAGATACTTAGTATTCCTTTACTTCAACTTTGTTATCTGTAAGATAATAAAGTCTGTGTCACAGTTGCATGGATTGAATGATAATGCACTTAGAGTAACACCTGGCACACAGCTGTTAAACCCAGTTGCTAAAAATTTTGGTTGCTGCAGGCTTTTTTTCCTTTTATAAAAACGTCATGACAGATATCTTTGTCATGTATTTTTTCATGTTTAGGGTAATTTCCTGAGAACAGCATCCCAAAATTGGGAATCCAGTTTAAAAGATGTGAATATTCATTGTTGTTTATCAATTAGCAATGCATTGTTTTCAACAAATTAGAACGAATTTCTTGAAATAAGTGTTTTCACTTATATTAGTAATTGGAACTGGTATATTGGATTTCATGGGGAATTAACTATTTTTCTGTTCTAATTTGTAGGAAGAGCAGTAAACCTCACGAAGACATCATTGGTATCAGATCTCAAAACCAAGGCTCTTTGGCCCAGGGAAAAAATTTTTTAATGAGCAAATTTTCGTCTCTAAATCAAAAAGTGAAGCAAACCAAATCCAATGTAAATATTGGCAACCTACGAAAGCTAGGAAACTTTACAAAACCTGAAATGAAAGTTAACTTTCTAAAACCAAACTTAAAAGTAAATCTTTGGAAATCAGATAATAGTCTTGAAACCATGGAAAACACAGGAGCGATGGATAATAAGGTCCAGGCAGAGTCTGATGGGGACGTATCTTCAGATAATGACTCATACCACTCTGATGAATTCCTTACAAATTCCAAGTCTGATGAAGACAGGCAGCTAGCTAATTCTTTAGAAAGTGTAGGGCCGATAGATTATGTTCTTCCTAGCTGTGGTATTATTGCTTCAGCACCTCGATTAGGCAGTCGATCCCAGTCTATTAGCAGCAGTGATATTAGCATCCATGCTCCTTCAGAAATTACTGTTCCTCATGGGAGTGGGCTTGGAAAAGGCCAGGAGTCTCCTTTGATGAAAAGTCCTTCTGCTGACAACATACACATATTGACTAGCTTTGCCAAGCCTGTGGATATTTACTGCCACAGATTTGTGCAAGATGCACAAAACAAAATGACACAGCTATCAGAGACCAGATCTGTGTCTCAGCAGGCTAGTGAGGAAGGAAATCAAATGACCAATCAAGTTTCCAGTGAAGAAACACAATCTGAATCAACGGAACAGATACCTTCCCGACCATCTCAATTAGATGTGTCTTCTGCAACAGGTCCACAGTTTTTGTCAGTTGAACCAGTACATTCAGTCATATCTCAAAAGACCCCCAGCTCCGGTTCCAGTATGCTTGAACTTGAGACAGGGCTTCATGTAACTCCTCCTTCAGAGAGCAGTAGCAGAGCAGTCTCTCCCTTTGCAAAGATTCGAAGTTCCATGGTCCAGGTTGCTAACATTACCCAAGCTGGATTAACCCATGGGATAAACTTTGCAGTGGCAAAAGTTCAAAAGAGTCCTGCAGAACCTGAAGTGGTTAATGAAGTCCAGCAAAATGAACTTAAAAATATGTTTATACAATGCCAGACACGTATAATTCAGATTTAGTTTTTAGCCACGAAGAATCCTTTCATGGTTTTTATTTAAAAATTCGAAGTTTTCACATACTTGGGTATTTAAACTTGTACTGTCTGAATCTTAGGGGTCACAGATTTCTGGTTTTTTTTGGGAAGGGTTTTAAAAGGTGTTTGAACCTGAGCAGATTTCCAAATTTGAGAGCAAGGACTACAGAAGCGCATCACCCTAGAATTGGTAGACCTGAGTAGCTTATACACTACAGAGCACTTTGCTCACTTGAAAGTAATTCAGGAACAGGTCACTTTGGGATATAACCTGAACCTTTGTTGGAGTGGGGTGGGTGGAGTGTATGTAAAGTAGACATGTGCAGGATGGACATGGATAGACTTAAGGGAATTGTGTTTTTCATAATTTGTTCTGTTTTATTCATTCCTGTGTCTTACCTGTACAAGGTAAATTGTACACTTTTCGTGACTTTAAAGTGTTAACTAGTACGGAGAAGCATTTGAATATAAAAAGCTATTTTTGTTTTGATGGCTTAACCATTCCCTGTGAGTTGATGATTGAGGGTTGACACTAAAGTCAAGAAATGTATTTTCATTTGATCCTAATTTTCCCCATATTCTACCTTTTACAAATTTAAATATTCTGCTGCCTATATGCCCCAAAATCTAGGAGCATTAAGACTTCTCATAAATCTGATAGGTCAAATGTGAATACTAGCATCTATTAAATTCCATTTTGCTGTTTTTAGAAATATAAGAATATACATATATTGGCTACTGGAAATTCTAGAAGGAAGTCTTAAAAGTTTTAACTTTTTCCAATGGGGCCTTCTTCAACATACTGTCTACAACTACTGAAAATTTAGTCTGGAGCGTAACTGTGCTGAAACTGGTTTTATGACTATAACCCTGACCACACAGAACCAGGGCCGCCTCTGTAAACCACGTAGCAGGAAAGTTGGAGTATTTCAACAAGTATTGTTTTGTCTGGTGTCTTTAGAGCCTTACTCTGTTGAAGTGATTCTCAGCTGAACATTATGTCTGTTGTAACTTTGATAAGCATTCCACTTTTGTTATTTATTAGTGGTGTCTTTTTTTTGAAGTGTCAAATCTTGTGACTATTAAAGTACCATTGTAATTTAAAATGTGTGTTGGGAATGCCTTGCATAACATTTTAAAGATGCGAGTTTGATTTTAAATCAAGGAATTCATAAATGGTAAATTTGTCATAACTCAACACTTGGTCTGAGCTGTTCCAAATATTTTACGCCTTTGAAGTATTCTCATGATCTGGAAAACGATGACATGGATCATAAACTATTTTAAAACCAAAACACTCAAAACTGAATGATTGATTATTCTGTTGCTACCAACTTTTCTTCTGGGTCTTGAAAACATTATTTCCAACAAAGAAAGTAAAAGCCAAGATTAAATGATAAAACATGCATGTTTAAGCTCCACCAAAATTAGATTTTTCAAAACTAAGGCAGTGTTTAGTTCCAAACGGTTATATACATGTTTGTTCAGTTTCCTGGTTACTCATAGAGGACTGACATCTTGCCTTAAGTCACAGCAACAAACTCGATTGTCCACATGTATGGGCAAGGGAGAAAAGGGCTCCGCAGCGGAGAGTTCCACTGTGCTGCCTGGGTGGGCCTTGAGTAGGAGGGCTTCTCCTTCCACACTTCATTTAGCTCTGTCAGGTTTTTCCACCAAGAGGACACGATCTTTCTTCACACAAGATTGTGTGGGATGCTGAATCTTACAGTTCATGAAGAAAAGCCCAAGGTACTGGTAATTTGCGAAGTTTTATTTATTGGAAAGAGGGTTCTTTCAAGGGAACTTTTCTCCAAGACCAAGCAAATTATGTATTTCTCTTTGGTGAATTACAATTTACATTGGCACAATAAACACATGGTAACTAATCTACTTTGTTCTAGGACAATTAAAATGTATTTCATTCTCACAAATCCAGTTAAGCTTTCATTTTATTTCTAAAAGTTTAAGGAAGGTCTAGTCTACCAGTTATAAAAATGAAAACCAGTTAGAATTCTAATATAAACATTATTTACATTAGTTTATAAAAATAGATTTGAATTTAGGAAAAGTTAATATTGAACTAGTAATTTTTACTTCAGTTCATTAGGCATGAATTCCTTGATTTTTCAAGGCTGACCCTGTTTCCTTGGTTAACAATGTCAGTTTAGGCCTTACAGGAAAAACTTTAAGGAATCATTTAATTGATCTGTTTCCAACTAGGTAAGTTACTTACTAGAAGAAATTAATCTTTATATATACCATTCATAGCTTAAAGTAACATTCTAACCTTTCTGAAGATGCTTGTTGCCACGATTATACTACTTATAGTAATTTGATATTTTTGTTCCTTTAAAAGTTGGATATTAAAACTGGTCTGGGGAAAACCTACCTGCAGTTGTATCAGGCTGTTACTGGAGTAGCAGATACTATTAGTTGATCTAGAACTGATAAACTCATAAAAAGCTAAAAATCTAATACAATCAACCAAAGTAAATGAGACATATTAGGAAGATAAGTAAAAACCATTCTTTCTAAAGAGGTACTATTTTGTTTTCATACTTGGGCAAAATTTTGTAGGGCAGCATTCCCTTAACTGTGGTTCCCAAATGCACTGGGATGTAATGAGAAAAATAAGGATAATGTAGTGGGGTTTATCTTGTGTTCTGAGATTGTCCTTTTATGAAAAAAAAGTGATAATGCAGTTCTTTCTTTCAGATTACTTGGTAAAATAAATTGGTAATCCTACAGTCCCCAAACTTTTTGGAAATATTACTGCTGATCCATGAATTCCAAAAGTTTGGGAACCACTGCCATGCAAAAGACTAGTTTTGCAGGCTGTTAAGTGGGAAAAAGTTTCTGTGGCCAAGTGCCTGGGAAATGACAATACAGAATTTCACATGGTCCTGTGAATCAATGGCAATCACAGCCCATTTCCATAACTTGGACTACTGAGCACACCCAGCCCCATCGTTAATTGGCAAGACAGAAATATGAAGTACACAATTCTCATATGAAATTAACATGAGCAATTCAACAGAGTCTGGCCTATGACTTATCTGAAGCTAAGGAAATGGTATAATCAGCATTAGTCAACATTAAACTTTTAATATCAAATACTTTTTTTTACATCATTACTAATTTATATAATTATAAAACAAACTTGAAAAGCTCCATAAAACCAGTAAGGTAAAAGCCCTTACTGAATATTATATAAACTTCAGATGTTACCAGGCTTACTTTCAGGAAAAGTCATTGGTTTGTGATACAAATTATCTATAAAACAATGTGGTATAAATGATATTTGAATTTTATAATAATGTGACTACAATTTGCCCATTATTCTTCATAGGCCTCCGATCCTTAAAGTTCATTTCCATTCACACACTTTTGCTGCTGAAGCCTGGCTCTTCTTAGAGACTCCAGCTGCTTTGCTCTTAGCCATCGTTCCCTTGACAGTGTTGTCTGACCAGCACTGAGAGACAGACACCTGGTGTGAAATACAGAAATGAATTTAAGTCTAGAGCGAGCACAGTAAGTTTTTAATTTTTTCTAAGACTCAGGAATACTTTTTAAATGTAACTGTCCATGTTAGGAGACAAGACCATCTGGTAGCTACACACAAGAGCCAAGTTATACTTCTACAAAGGCAGCTTTTAAGAGTCAGAATTGGAGGGTGGCTCGCTCTTTGAAACTTAGAGAACAAGCAGCATGCCTGTTTTCACTGAAGAGGTCACCAGCCAAACGCAGTGCCCCCTCAATGAACCCTTTTATACGGTGTTACTAAAAGGAAAAGTTCGTTCCGTTTTTAGAAGTCTGCCTTAGTTAATGCTGAATAAATCAGGAGACTTACACACAGCCTACTGGAAAAGCAATTACGGACAGGCGCTACTTACCGAGCCACCACAAGCAGCTGGTGGAGATCGTCAGCGGTGATGCTCTGAGGGTCACTCTTACGCATTTCCACAAAGTCATCCTCAACTGCCTTTATCAAAAGAGTAAATGGACTTTAAAACTACCCCTTAATGAACAATTTTAAGAAGAAATGACATTTGTGGTGGTGTAAGGTTAAAGACAGTAACATGGTCCCTTGACTGCTTTAAAAATGAGGATGTCAGCCTTGCCTTAGACAAAAGGAGACAATATGGGTGAAAACACTGAGAACCAAAACTTTATACTGATGAAATAATGCTATTGATGAAAATATTCTAAACAAAATAATGAAACTCAGATTAATTTGAGAAGGTCACACAAACATATAAATCAGCCACTAGCACAGCAAACATGATGCTTTTCAACAAAGGGAAGATGCTATTAGTGAAATGGTAGAGCAAGGACCTCTAAAAATTGTCTCCACCATTAAAGCAACAAGAACACTGATCAAAACTAACCTCTTCAAAAGTCTGGAAATAAATCACACACTTCAGCAATCCAGACAGCATTTGTGCAAGAAAACCAGGTGACTCTTGGTAAGAACGTTGACCTTTGTAGCATTTTACCTTGCCCTAGTCCTATGTTTCAGCCCCTGTCCCACTGGGTACAGCCTTGAAAACCAATAGACTGGCAACCACCAGAAAGGTCAGAACAGGGCTGGAGCTTCTTCAAAGTGCCATTCCCAGAGTGGTTCCCTGGAAGAACCCACTTGCAAAGCTGTCTTTATTTAAACTGACCTGAAGCCTACCCAGAAGGAACAGCCTCTTTCCCCAGGGTATTTACCAAAAATAATCAGAAGAAATTATTGATCCTCTTGGCTGCCTCAGACATTGGATAATAGCTGTGGCAAATGACAGGTTAACCAAAACCCTTAAATAGAAAAGCTGGGGAATGAGATGTCCACAGAGGGCTTTGAAAACCTCACAGGCCTTCTAGGAATTTAGAAGGCCACACGCATACTCCGAGACCTTAAGCTACCATCCTCTGGATAACCTCAAGGTTCTGTGTAAGCAGGAAATGAAGGATAAGGCAGGGTTGTAAACTGTGTGGCTAATTGTTGAAGGCATGCACCGTGTATGCGGAACTCCTCACCCTTACAGTGGGAGACTTACTCCTTGCAGGCATTTAAGGAAATCTTTGTCCAATAATTAACCACAAAATTAGGAGCAGAGACTTCAATGCCCACATGCAACAAAGCAGACTTTATAGAATTAGTGCAAAAAAGTCACTAAACCACCAACCAACAACAAACTCTAGGGAGGTTTAATGTCTAGAATCTGATTTCTAGAGCAGAGTTGTGATATTATTATACTTAAAATGTCTGACTTCAAACAAAAAGATGAGACAAAGAAAGAAACAAGAAGGTATGGCCCACAATTTGGGGAAAAAGGAATCAAAAGAAACTTTCCCCGAGGAAACCCAAACATCAGACTTCCTGGACAAAGAGTTTAAATTGGCTCTTTTAAATATATTCAAAGAGCTAAAGGAAGCTACATATAAAGCACTGAAGGAAAATATGAGAATGATGTCTCACCAAATAGAGAATATCAATAAAAAGACAGAAATAATTTTTTAAAAGCAGCAAATAGAAATTCTGGAGTTGAGGCCAGGCGTGGTGGCTCACACCTGTAATCTTAGCACTCTGGGATGCTGAGGTGGGAGGATCACTTGAGCTCAGGAGTTCGAGACCAGTTGAAGCATGAGTGAGACCCCATCTCTACTAAAAATAGAAAAAATTAGCCGGGTGTGGTGACGTGTCCCAGCTACTTGGGGAGGCTGAGGCAGGAGGATCACCTGAGCCCAGGAGTTTGAGGTTGCTGTGAGCTAGGCTGACGCCACTGCACTCTAGCCAGGGCAACAGAGTGAGACTGTCTAAAAAAATAAATAAATAAAATTCTGGAGTTGAAAAATACAGTAACTGATAAAAAAATTCACTAGGAGGTATTCAGCAGTTTGAGCAGGAAGAAGAAAAAATCAGTAAACTTGAAGACAGGTTGACTGACATTACCTGGTCTGTGAAACATTAAGAAAAAAGAACGAGAAAAAATGAACAGACGTCCTGTAGGGTACCATCCACTGCACCAACATATGTATCATGCAGGTGCCGCCAGAGGGAGAGGAGAGAAATGGGCAGAAAGAATTTAAATCAACAATGGCCAAAACCTTCCCAAATTTGTTGAAAACTTCCCCCCAAATGTACATTAATCTATACCTCCAAACTCAACAAACTCCATACAGAATAAATTCAAAGAGATACATACCTAAACACATCAGTCAAAATTGTCAAAAGTCAAAGAGAGATCTTGAAAGCATCAAGAGAAAAATGACTCTGTGTATAAAAAATCCCCTCATCAGAAATTAGCCAATTTCTCATTAGAAACCAGAGGCCAGAAAGGAGTGAGAGGACATATTCAAAGTGATAAGAAGACGACTATAAACTACAAATTCTACATCCCAGCCTTTAAGGAGAAATTAAGAAATTCCGGATAAACAAAAACTTAAACATGAACCCACATAAAGAATGCTGGTAAAGGTGGTAAAGGTAACTATATAGATAAATACAAAAAAAGAGTATAAATATCTTTTTTGTTTACAACTTTTTCTGATTTTAAGACAACTGTAAAAGCAGTAATTATAAATGTGTTGATGGGCATACAATGTATAAAGGTGTAATTTGTATGACAAAAATAGCACAAAGGAGAGGAGAAGAAATGGACTTACAGAAGAGCAAAGTCTTTGTATATTATAATTAAACTGGCATTAATCCGTAACAGACTGTTACAGTTAACATGTTAATTTTAGCCCTCAGGGCAACCACTAAGAAAGTAACTTTAAAAATATTGTAAGGGAAACTTCAAGTGAATCAAAAGGACAATAGAAAATATCTATCTCAAATAAAAAAAGACAATGAAGTAATAGAGAAACAAAAAAGATACTACATATAGAAAACAAATAGCAAAATTATGTCATCAGCAATTACAGCAAATGTAAATTAGTTAAACACTACAATTCAACACGGGAAATCCTTTATTCTAACCCAAACATACCTTGGTTATTTCATCAGATATGCTATAATCCAGGAATCTCAAAAGGGTTAGATAAATGCGGAATTTGTTCAGCACAGAAGGCAGCACCGCTGAGAGAAGGCTGTTCATGTACTCCTCCATGTTTGGTGGAATTAGCTGGGGCTGTAAGTGAATCTGGCAGTCTGCCTGAAAGGAGAAAACAGTACACAGTATTTTTCAAGTTCCTAAATTAATCTACATTTTTAGGAAGACACATCACCTCTATCAGCCCCTAAAGAAATTAGAAAATAAAATAGCACTGATTACTTAGGATGATATTAATTTACATGCTCTCTATAACTACATCTCAGCAATAATTACAAAAGTTAGCTTTTTCTTGATTACTTATAAAGTTTCCTCAGCAGTATCGGTAAGCATACCGAAAAAGTAGCCAACCTCTAAAGAGCAGCTAATTAAAATGTTTATCACACTTTCCCACAGAAAACTTACCAATGAGCCATTTCATTCTTAGTCATAGACTGTTTCTCATCAATCATAGGTGAAAACTATTATACAGAGAAACTACACACCTTTTAAACAACTGGAGTATTTCTCATCATCCTCAGAATTAAAAGCTCTCTTTATCATCACCATAAAGCATAAAAATAATTACCAAGTGATTAGGGACATTTTAAAAGGAACTAAAATATCTGTCACATAAGATTGGCAGAAAACGACAGGCCAAAGGCAACAAGAATGTAAGTCTGGAAGTTAATCAGACAATTTATAGACAACTTCTACTTTCTAAGCTTAGATATAGGAGTTTCTGCTGCCAGCAGCTTTGCTTGTCTAGTGATTTGCCGAGTTTTCATCCCATGGCAGTACAAAATAATCAACTCCTTTAATAATCGGCAGTCAAGTCACAATTTTTTTTAAACAATTGTAACTTATTAATAATGAGCACCAAGAAACAATATAAATGTAGATATCTTTCCAATATCAACCTCCCTCCATTTAAAAATGACTCATCATACCGGGAGGAGCGACCTTCCCTCCGAAGTAATAAAAACATTAATATTGCAGGGGAATTCCATCTGGTGGTAACTGAAGTCATAATCCACCTTTTGCCAAGTTATCAGGTTGCTCAGGGCAGTCACATTGTGAACACCTACAAAAGAAAATTTTCAGTCATTTGACTTTAATTACCTAAACAAATTAGTTTTGCTGACATTGATTATAAGACATGAGATTTCTACTGCTTTAATGAAGGATATGAGGTTATTAAGCTAAACCACCAAGCTAAATGTTCACCAGGTCATAGTCTTCACAGACAGTACTAGTTAAGCTAGAACTTTCTGAGGCAAACATTCCCCAAAATCTAATACCTAGCACCTGGTATGCAACCAGACATAAAATAGGTTCCCACTAAGTATGGTCACTTTCTAGGTGTGTTCACAGGGCTAAAATAATATGGTAGGGCTAAAGCTATTTTTATACATAGATAAGGCTAGTGAACTTTACTGATTTTATGCCCACCTTTGCCTCAAATGTGCCCAGTCTACATTATTTTTACTTCTACCTTTACCTCTTGAATTTATCACCAGCAGTGTCTTCTTAATTCTCTTCATTTGACAAGCATCTGCTTTCTTGTAATTTTATAACATGTACCATAATTGAGGTTATTTCAAACCATCTGATCTATTAAATATTTTTTTCAGTGATTCTCTGAAAAATGTTTAAAACTTCATAATGGGAGATAAAAAACATTTTATTATATATATCTTTTCTACACTTCTCTTTGGAGGTAACAGATGACTAAAGACAAAACTTCCTCCCATTTCAGCCTTTAAAAAGCTATTTGTTCTACAGTACTATTTCCAGAATACTATGACAAAACATAGTTGTGATGCACAATTTAATTGGTTTTTAATATATGCATTAATCCAATTCATGTCAAGCCTGTATCTTAAATATTTGTTAAATGTGAATTTGTCTTTGTCCACAGACATTCTTCTAAAAAGTCATAACTAGATCTGGCTTCAGCAGGAGGGAATTTAGAAATGTAAGAAGCAAGCAAGCTACCTGGGGTGTCTAGCTGCCCTTGCTCCAGAAGAGTCTCATCAATTACAAGTGAAGTATTGTTGGGCAGCTGAAGAAGTCCACTGACCAAGCGATTGGCTGTGTAGTCTTTGTGGGGAATGAATTTCAAATGGTTCATGTTCTCTATAGTCATCTGTAGACGAAAAGACTGCAAAGAAACATTTTTTAATGAGCAAGGATCTAAGTTTCCCTGTTTTAAGAAAATATACATTTATAGTTAAACACTGTGCTTTATATGGAAAAAATGATCTTATGAGTTTCTAAGGGAGTAGTGATACAGTGATATGGTTTCTTGAACTCTTGGAAGCAAAAATATCTATATCATACATTAGAATTTCATTTATTCTATGAGCTGCTTTATTCTCAAATATCTTGTTCAATATTCTTGAAGAATAATTTTTATCACCAATGATGCAAATGGTAGACAACTGACATACAAATATCGGATATCCAGAAGCTTAACTTCTTTTATGTAATGCAAGCTAGCAAAAAAAAAAAGTTTATTTTATTCATCAAGATACAGAGAGGGTTTAATTTTCCTCTAAGCTCTTTCAGTTAAAATCATATTCATTCATCATCAACTACTGCAGACTTTTCTGAACAAACTTTTCAGTGAAACATCAAGGAGCAGAGCACACCAAGCTGTGGGAGGTGCTGCAGCTCTCATGACTTACGCCGACCAGGCCGTGCGCCGCCTTCCCCTCCAGTCCAGCACACCTTCTGCTCAACCCAGAGACACCCTCCTCCTCCGGCACCCTGAGCCCGCCACTCTCAACACCCTCTTCACTCTGCCTCATGCGCCAGTCCACTCTCCTACCACTCCAGCTGAGAAAGGACGTGTGGTGGGGGTGGTCACGGGAGGTCGAGGGGGCCCGGGAAGAGACCACATTACAGATACAAATGAACAGCCCCTAAAGAAGCAGGGCCTGTTGGGTCTAGCCTCGGCTCTGCCATATAAGCACAAGCAGGTCACTCGTGCTTAACCTGTTGTGAAAACTAAATAAAATATTAGAGGCAAGTGTTTTGAAAAAGTTGACAGTGCTAGCCAGACATAAATACAGGAGTGATATAAGGGAATGAGATATAGTAAAAGTTAAAAAGTAAACAAACCCACTGCAAAGTGACACAGAATCGAAAGGAAATACCTTATCATGTTATAACCTCTAGTACCTCCCTCAGAAAACCATTTCACACTTAAAAATATAATTCACATACTGAGCATGCATGTGCTACTTAAATCGTGGCCTCACAGAGTGGCTCCAGGCTGCTCCTCCGACCTCGCCTTCCTCATTCTCACCAGTGCTTATCCTACACCTGCTATGCTGGCCTCTCTGCTGGCACTCCTCAAACAGGCCAAGCACACTGCTGCCTCAGTGCCTTTCCATTTGTTCTCTCTGCACAGGACGGACACTTCCCAGCAGCCATCTGGCTGGCTTGCTTCTGTACTTCATCAAGTCTCTCCTGAACACCACCCTGTCGGCAAGGCCTTCCCTGTCTCCACCATACACAATGGCAGCTGCCCCCGGGCCTACTGTCAGCACTCCTCTCCCCTTCCTGGGGCTTTATTGTTCTTCAGGGCACTTCAATGACATACTATATATATTATTTGCTGGTCTTCCACCACAAAAATTTAAACTCCGTGAGTATACAGGATCTGACTGTTTCATTAATTCTCAAAATGTGGTCCAAGGAAGCCTCAGGGAATTGCTGAAACCCTTTTATGGGATTGATCAGGTCAAAATCATGCATGGATAAAAGATCCTTTCGATGTGCAATATAGATCAATGAATTTTACTACAGCAGAGTACGAAAAGTTTCAGACTGGGCGTGATGGCTCATGCCTGTAATCCCAGCACTCTGGGAGATGGAGGAGGGAGGATCACCTGAGGCCAGGAGTTTGAGACCAGCCTGGGCAACACATCAAGATCCCATCTCTATAAAAATTTTAAAAATTAGCAGGGCATACACCTATAGTCCCAGCTACTCAGGAGGCTGAAGCAGGAGGACTACTTGAGCGAAGGAGTTCGAGGCTGTAGTGAGCTATGATTGTACCACTGCACTCCAGCCTAGGTGAGAGAGTGAGACCCTATCACCTGCCGAAAAAAAAAAAAAAGATTTTAGATTCCACACTTCAATTATATTTAAGAAAATGCCATGTGGACAATTTTGGTCTAGTATCAAAAAGGGATACGCAGTTATATGAAAAGGTTATTAAAACAGTCTTTCCTTTACCAACTATTTTTCCATCTGTGCAAGGCCAGCTTTCCTTCATGTACTTCACTCAAAACACCACATTACAACAGACTGAATGCAGAAGCAAATATGAGAATCCAGTTGACTTCTATTAATCTAGACATTAAAGAGATGTGCAGAAATGTTAAACAATGTCACTTTTATCAGTAATTTCTTTTGATTTTGGAAAAGTTGCTTTTGTAAAGATGTTTGTATGTAATCAATTTATTTTTTAATATTTTATTTTGTTTTAATTTCCAATGTGGTAAATTAATGATAAATATAACCCACATAAAAAAATAACTCTTTGAATCCTCAATACTTTTTTCAGAGTGTAAGGTAAATATAAGAAGAGTAAGAACTGCTGGTCTACTCTGGTCCACTGCTGCTTCTCGAGGGCCTGGAAGAGAGCTAGCACTCAGAGACACAAAAAATTTCACTCAATGAACGATCTAATGCAACGTCTTAAATTTCCAAAGAGGTGATCAGTATTTTTAGCCACACAACTAATCAGAAGCAATTCCCCTTTTCCTAAGATCTTACCACCACACAAATACTATATTCCAGATGGCCTGGCAAATAAAGTTAGCTCAACTTTCCAAACAGGAATCAAAATTGAGGCAATGGAGATAAAGATCTTTATTACCTCAGCTAAAAGAATAATACCTCTATAATTTAGAGTTTATTTAGATTTAAGATTTTAACACAAAGGATACCAAATCGCGCAAACAAATTGACATCAACAGAGTATAATTTTAAAGAAATTATTATAATTGTGTTAATTGTTAGACTTACAGAAATCTGTATTACGGCAATTAAAAAGTGAAATGTTTAGGGGAGAGGAGATTTTAAATTATGTGATGTGGCAGGTTTTGTTTCCCCTTAAATGGGATCTACTAAAATTTCAAAGTTAAACATTTAGGTTGAATGAAAGGCAATTAGATGGATGTGTTAAGTGTGCTTAGGTTTATAATACATATTTATATTGATCTTACAGCTGGCACAAGATGTTGAATAATTCGATATAAGTGTTCTGTGAAAGTACTATTCCGTGGGCAACCACTCAAGTTAACTGTAAATTTTCCTAGTGGAAGAACATCTCTTCTTGAATATCTAGGGGGGGAAAAAAAAGAAATCATTAAGATACTTAAGTTATTTCCTGATTTCCACTGAAAAGCAAATACAATTAGCTTAACATTATCATTAAAAATAAAGAGCATTCTGACCAGTTATTTATCAGAATAACAGCAATATGAATAATAACCAATATTTATAAGTGCTGATCGTGTGCTAAGGATTGTTCTGAAGTCTTAAATGTTTTCTCATTTAATCCTCAAACATTTAGAGGTAGGTACTATTATCTTCATTTTACAGACGAGAAATCTGAGGCACACAGATTTTATGTAACATGTTCTGCTACCCAGGAAGTGATAGGATTTGAACCCAGGTAGTTTGGTTCCAGAATCTGTACTCTCAACCATTATGCACTAATGCCTCTGATCCCATCTGAGGAAAGATAACATTCCATTGTAAGATGTTACTGCAGTGTTATTTATAATAGAGAAAAACTAGGAAAACCTAACATCTAGGGAAATGGTTATAGTATGGTACAACTATATAACGAAATACAAAGTTCATGAAGTGTTATGGTGGGAAAATGTTTAATATATATTAAATGCTAAAAACAAGATACAGATCTGTGCTTAGAGTATAACTGAGCTAGCTCTGTGCAGTTACGTACACAGAAAGAAAACAAAGATGAACGTGTACCAAAATGTTAACTGGGATTATCTTTAAGTAGTGAGATTACAGATGATTTCTATTTTCTTCTATATGTTCTTGAAACTTGTCAAAGCAGTACGTTAGTTTTGAAATCAGAAAACAAAGAAATACAATGGAGTGAGAGGGCAAGGTGCTAATGTCAAAGGATACATTAAATGTGCACGTGATGTACCTTGTTGACTGTTTTTAGAAACAAAGCCTTGGGATGTATAAACAGAGAATTCAGAATGCAAAAAGAATAAAATAGCTCATTTTATTCATCAGCTAGGTCCTTTATCTGATTTTGGCTCTAAAGTTTAAGGGGACATAATCAAAATGCTAAATGTGAAACTGAGAAAAGGTGAAAAAAGGAATTTGTTTATGATCTGGTCTAACACTTGTTACACTGAACAAATAAAAACCACTTGATGAAGCCTAATAAACTAAAACATACAACTTATATCACAAATTTTCCTGCTCTTTTCCACTTTCTACACACATCAAACTCCCTTAATTCCCACCAGGAATATAGCACTTACACTGTAGAGATGAGATGTAATATAAGGTATTCAGCAGCCAAACTGTCCCCCAAAAGGGCATGAGTGAGGAACCCAAGCAGTTCTGCCCTGACTGGAGACAATTCGGACATGAAACTTGAAACAACTGGAGGAGGAAGGGAGACCAGATTCAGAATACACACACCAGTTCCTTGCAAGTGTCTTATGGTAAAAAATAACAACGTGAACAAAGTACAATTCAGTAGATGACTAGTATAGACTTAAAATATTGATCAATAAGTGATGCCAATCTTAAAAGTAAGACAGCTTTGTATGCTCTTTTTTCAGCCTAATTTCCTTTTTTTTCCTTTCTCCCCAATTAATCTGAACATAGATCAAGTGGCCTAATTTCAATGAAGACAATTAAGCGGAAAATGGGGCAAAGAAACAGAGATTACTGGAAAAACTTATTCTGACAAATGAGGACCTGACTTTCGACTCCACTATAAGCACATGTTACAGGCAGCTCCAGACACACGCTGAGGCTAACAGTCACTAGTTCACTAGGCTTTAACACTTACACTTACAGGTTTTGCTCTCCTCTTTGTTAAGGCAAGCAGGCAATAATGGATTGATGTGTTGCAACTTCTGGGCTAAAATCACATGAATTCTTGGCACTAATGAAGCAGGAGGACTGTGTACTCTCTGCTCTTCTGCTGTGTCTGTGCACTCCATTGGATCCAGCAGTGCAGAGGCATCCCTACGGAGAGATAATAAAGCTTCAATTTGGAGATATATCAACTGTACAGATGTAAAAATAATATGCATCTCTAAAGACAAAATTAGAATTCAAGCCAAGAATATTTCTACCTGTACATCTCCTGTAAGAACAGAAAGTGGCTTCTCACTGTAAAATGTTATTTCACACAGATTTTAAGCTAGTTAGGTCATATTATGATATAATGTATTTATTCCATTCTTTAAGAACAATAATATTTCTTACTCAGTATGCTATCACTGCAATAAATGGGATCCAGGATGTTACTCATTTTAAGGTTATTTCAAAACACAGATACTCTTTCTTTAACTATCAGCTGAGGTATCAAATACTTCACAGCACATCTCAAAAACTGGGGTCTTCGAAGGAAAAAAAGACATTCTATAATAAAGACATCTGCACTCAAATGTTTACGGCAGCACAATTCACAATAGCAAAGATGTGGAAACAACCCAAGTGCCCATCAATACATGAGTGGATTAATAAAGTGTGGTTATATGTACCATGGAGTTCTATTCAGCCACAAAAAAAATGCTGACCTAGCACCTCTTGTATTATCCTGGATAGAGCTTGAGCCCATCCTTCGAAGTGAGGTATCGTAAGAATGGAAAAACAAGCACCACATGTACTCCCCATCAAATTGGTACTAACTGATCAACACTAAAGTGCTCACATGGTATTAATATTCACTGGGTGCTGTTCAGGTGGGAGGGGGCTGGTGGGGGTGGTAAACTCACAACTAATGGATGCAGAGCACACTGTATGGGAGAAGGGCACGCTTGTAGCCCTGGCTTAGGTGAGGCAAAGGCATTATATGTAACCAAAATGTTTGTACCCCCATAATATTCTGGAAAAAAAAAAAAAAAACAAAACGAAAAAAAAAAACCCCACAAAAAACCTGGGGTCTTTTTCTCAAATGCAATCTGGCATCTATTATTCATTGTGTGGAGAATCTATTCATCTCTATCTTGCTAATGATTTTTTCTAAATTTTATTCTTGCATGATACTTTCCTTGAATAGTGAGTGGACAAGCTATGAAAATAAAGGGGGAATTTTTCAGATTTGCTAAATAAGTTAGCAGATGATAGATTTATTGTGAGATGACTGAAACAAATAACTAAAATGTTTTTAGATCTTCAGACTTTTATAAATTCTACAGACTCTAGAGTAATAAATTCATACGACTATTTCCTTTTACTGTGAGAATGATAACCTTTTACACAGTACATAACACACGATGGGCAATGTTCAACACTTTACACACATAAATTATTAAAACCTCACAACTACCCTTATTTATAATGAGGAAACCAAGCTGAAGGTCACACAGCTAGTAAGTGGTCAGTCAAATAGGGATTCCAACCCAAGGCCATCTGCCTGTCTGTGCTCTTAACCTCTAAACTAAACTGCCTCAATAATGAAGTAACTAAAGAAGGAAAGTCATCATAACCAGAAATTGCCAATATCAGCAATTTTATATACTATAATTACGGGATTGTTATTCAGGTTTATTACACTTGTTTAAAATTTTTATTTTGCACCATTTCTTTTTAGCGTGAAAAATGTAAAGTTCTTCCTATGCGGAAATCGAGACAAACATCCAATATTCAACAAGGGAAGTCTATTGTAGAGCAGGAACATCAGTCCTTTCTCTTGGCAACCTCAGAACAAAAGAGCATAAGGAAGATCTGGATTTCCCAGATATACTGTTCAGCAGGAAAAAAACAACAAAAGTATAGGTGGGATGTGGTGGCTCATGCCTGTAATCCCAGCACTATGGAAGGCCAAAGTACGAGGATTGCTTGAACCCAGCAAGCAAGAGTGAGACCCCTGTCTCTACTAAAAATAGAAAAATCGTGGTGTGCACCTGTAGTCCCAAGCTACTCAGGAGGCTGAGGCAGGAGGATCCCTTGAGCCCAGGAGTTTGAGGTTGCAGTGAGCTATGATGACACCATTGTACTCTACCCAGGGTGACAGAGTAAAACTTTGTCTCAAAAAAAAAAAAAAAAAAAAAAAAAAAGGAAATTGAACCTCACTACCTCCCCCCTTTCATATTCTTATTAAAGTATAAAACAGCACATATCCTATGCCAACTTTTATAGAAGAAAACGGTGGGAACAGAATATACACAGATCTACCTATTTTTGTAAAAAAGAAATACATGAAAGATAAACCAGAAACCGAGAATAAAGTTTCCCTAAGGAATCTGGGTGGGAACAGGCAAGCAGGAATGGGGATAAGCAGGGAAGAGTACCCCTGACAGCTTTCTGTATAGTTTTGATTTGGCAACAATGTTAACATTTCCTACACTTAAAAAAAAAAAAAAATCAAAACAATAAGGGTGGAGAAAAAACTCTGAAATGAAACACAATCAGACCCAAATGAACCTCTATAAAACCTATAATGGAATCACACTGGAAGGGGAGAAAAGTTAACCAAGTAACCTTGGAACACAGTAGTCTGACTATATAGCCTCCCACTGAAAGAAAAAAGAGGCCAGGCACAGTGGTTTGCCTGGAAATAAATGTAGAAGGAATGCCAGAAAATAAATGCAGAAGGAATGACTGAGTTAGACAATTGCCAACATGGCAATAACTGATTCAAGCAAGAATCATCAATCCCAGCACTTTGGGAGGCCAAGGCAGGAGGATTGCTTGAGGCCAGGAGTTCCGAGGCCAGCCTGGGCAACATAGTGAGATCTCATCTCTACAAAAAATAAGAAAAATTAGCCAGGTGTGGTGGCATGTGCCTGTAGTCCTAGCTACTCGGGAGGCTGAGGCAGGAGGGTTGCTTGAGCCCAGGAGTTCGAGGCTGCAGTGAGCTATGATCGCAACATTACACCCCAGTTTAGTGACAGATTCCATCTTAAAGTAAATAAATAAATAAATAAATTTAAAAAACCCCAAAATGGAAACAAACATTGAACTCTAGTTACTAGGTTTGTCTTTTATAGTGGTATAGAGCTACCAATTCTGAAATTCCCTTCTGTGCACTGTAGAAATGAGCAGATGATATATTACGGATAATGGGAGTCAAGTTCTATTAGAAAAGAGAGTTCCAAATATGAAAAGGAGGACAATTAGAATGGCATTTCTGGTGTTGAACTGGAATCACAAGTATAGTATGAACTCACGGTTTTTCATAGATGTAGAAATAAATGAAGACATATGTATATGTGAGCATATATGTGTATGTAAATGTGTATACACATATATGGATATATGTGTATGTATCCCAGCTCTGTCCACTAAAAGGGCATAGAAGCAAAGTTAATGCAGTACCAATGAGCACACCTCGCACTCAGATCTGGATTTTTAAACACAAAATTCCCCACTTAAAGATTAACTGGTGCTCTTTGAAAAAAATGGCTAACACTGGGGCTGGCACATGGAAAGTGCAAGATAAGGATGAAACAGTTTAATGGGCCAGAAAATAAATGTGTTAAAAAATGATAAGGTCATCTTAAAAAAAGGACTCAGAGCCTACTTAAAATGGCTTATATCAGCCAAATCTGAGAAAATTTGAGTCTCAAAATAAATAATGATACTAACACTAAATAAAATAAGAATCTATCAGTCCATACTGATATAAGAAAACAAATTACCTGAATAAACAACTGGAAGAGAAACATCTCTTACAGTAGAATGCCAGAAAATAAACATAGAAAGAATGAGTTAGACAATTGCCAACACAGCAATAATTGATTCAGATAAGAATCATCAATGAATGCTAAAATAACTCGGTAAAAGTTTAATGAGAAATGGGATATTTACATAGTCTGAAAGTATCTTCCTCTAAATTACTTGTTAATTACAAAGTGAAAAACAGTAACTTTATAGGAGAGACACCTGGTAGACACCACCTTAACCAAGTGAGCAAAATTTACATCAGAAGTAATAGGACAAACTGACATCATGTGCCTCCCACTGTAATGTACTGAGGACACATCACTTCTGTGATATTCCTGCCCAAAATGCATAACCTGAATCTAATCATGATGAAACATCAGACACATAAACTGAGAAACATTCTGCAAAATAACTGGCTTATACTCTACAAGTGTCAAGGTTCTCTGCTCTCCACAGTATCAGAAGGCAGCCATCTGCAAACCGGGAAGTGGGTGGGCCCTTGCTAGACACCAGATCTGCTGGTGCCTTGATCTTAGACTTTCCATCCAGCCTCCAAGACTGTGAGACATAAATCTCTGTTGTTTAAGCCCACTCCTCTTTCCCCAAATAGTGTCAAGGCCATGAAAGACAATGAGAGCCTGAAGACTGTTTCAGATGCATACAATGAGTGATCCTGTGGATCCTGGACCAAGAGTAAGGGGAGGGGAGTACAAAAAAGAACATGATTGAGATAATCAGCAAAACTAAGTATGGATTGTGGATTAGTGTATCATGTGTTTAAGATAAATTTCCTAATTTTGAGACCTATACTCTGATTATATATGAGAAAGTCATTGTTCTTAGGAAATACTGACTCAAGTATTTAGGGATAAAAGGGTTTGATGTCTACAATGTACTTTTAAGTGTTTCAGAAAAATGTGTACATAGAGCCTGTAATCCTAGCACTCAGGGAGACTGAGCCGGGAGGATCACTTAAGGTCAGGAGTTGGAGACGAGGTGAGCAAGAGTGAGACCCTGTCTCTACTAAAAATAGAAAATGATTAGCCAGGCAACTAAAAATAGAAAAAGAAGAAAAAAATTAGCCGGGTGTGGTGGTACACGCCTGTAGTCCCAGGTACTTGGGAGGCTGAGGCAGGAGGATCGCTTGAGCCCAGGAGTTTGAGGTTGCAGTGAGGTAGGCTGATGCCACAGCACTCTAGCCTGGGCAACAGAGCAAAAAAAAAAAAAAAAAAAAAATGTACATAGAGAGCTCCAGTGAATGAGAAAGCACACGGGGCATAAGTGTTAATAACTGGTAAATCTGGGTAAAGGGGAAAAAGGGAATTCTTGGTAACTATCCTGCAACTTTCCTGAAAGTTTGGAATTACAGCAAAATAAAAAATAACAAAGAAAGAGCAGACAGACTCACCTGTCATCATTATTCAGTATACTTAGCACAGGATCCACAGATAGTATGCCATATAGCTCAAGAATGTCATTTACTTTGAAACAATCCCAATCTTCATAGACCTAACAAGAGACCCACATGAAATCACATTGTTAGGGCTAACATAAAAAAGGCTAAGCTATAAGTCTTGAAGTAACATTAATAATATTATCTTAGAATTTCAGATCAGGAAATGGACCTTAAAGCAACTCCTTTTTTCATAAATTGAGACCAAAAGTCTAAAGTCATTCTGCTAGCTAGCAAATAAGTTTAAAATTATAACACAGGATTCGTGACTCCTAGGATCAATGTCTGATTTCAATATACCACTCTACTTCAAAGAAAAGGCTTTTCCCAAGGCTGATGGTCAATTCAAACTACAAACACACATCATCTCAAAACTGGTTAACCATACCAATGGAAGGAAAAAAAAAACCCAAGATTATTAACTTCGGGCTTATTCATAAACTATGCAACATTGGAAGGATAAACACAAAATTTAAACCGGCTAGAACATTTTTCACAATAAAAAAACAAACTTTCAAAATTGTCTGTCATGATGGACATTAGTAACTGTCAAAGCTTCTTACTGGTGAGAACTGACAGAAGTATGGCAGGGAAAAAAGTGGATATTCCAGCCCCTGTGCTGTATTACTGAAGGGCTATTTAAGTGAAAACCACCAAGAATAAGAATGGAAATTCTCAATGACCATTTTTGAAACTTTTGTCACTTGTTCAATTATCAGGATCAAAAAACCATTAAGGGTTTTCTTCTTCTATTTTATTTTAAATACAAGTGAGAAATGAGTTTCGCTGAGAAAGAATGGTAAAAATGAAGAAGGTATTATGAAGTTAGAAATGATATAGGAAGGAAGTAGACATAAATTAAAATGTTGTTCCACTTCTACATTTAAAATATTTGATTCTTTAAGAACGCTATGTAGCCAGAATAAGGGTCCACCCAAAGATGTCCACAATCTAATCTCAGAACTTGTGAACGTTACCTTACATGCAAAAGGAACTTGCAGGTGTGATTAAATTAAGGACCCTGAGAAGAGGGGATTATCCTGGATTATCGATGTAATCATACATAGGTCCTTAAAATTGGGGAACCTTTCCTGGCTATGGTCAGATGAGATATGACCATAAAAAAATGGTTAGACAGATGCAATGTTGCTGGCTCTGAATAAGGAGGAAGGGGCCACAAACCAAGACATGTAGGTGGCCTCTAGAAGGTAAATAAAACAAAACAAAATAAAAAATAAACAAAAAAAATCCCAACCCAGATTTTCCCCTAAATCCTCCAGAAGGAATGTAGCCCTGATGGCACCTTGATTTTAGCCCAGTGAGACCCGTATCAGGCTTCTGACCTAAAGCCTGTAAGATAATACATTTGTATTGTTTTAGGCTACTAAGTTTGTAGTGATTCATTACAGCAACAAAAGAATACAGATGCTAAGAGTTTTCCATTTTAATTTCTGAGACATATAACATGTCAATGTCAGATCTATGAAAGGTTTTATTACCTTCACAAGGCATGCAGGGCCCTTTTCTCCTGGCAATGGAAAATTCAGATCAAAAGGAGACGAGAGGTTCAGGGAGTTCAGCTGTTGCCCGGTAGAAGCTTCAGTTTCTAAACGCTTTGGCTCTCCACACCACTGGAGTCCACCAACACTCCCTAAATTCAAAGGATAGCATTGCACTTAGTCATCTCTAAGGCCTCCTGGAGAAAAAGAACATTCCATAACTGCCTTTCAAGTTTGATATAAATGATGCTTCTGAGCTCACAAAGTTTAGGTTGTTACAGTTTTTAAGAAAACAGCACACACTAACAAAGTTCTCTGTTTGACCTATGAGAGAACAAAGATAAATATGAAGATCTGAAAATTTTAATTTTTTTCTACTGTAAAATGGCAACAAATTCCTCCCATCAAATCACGTCTAAGTATTTTCAAAAATTAATATTAGGGCCGGGCGCAGTGGCTCACGCCTGTAATCCTAGCACTCTGGGAGGCTGAGGCGGGCGGATCGTTTCAGCTCAGGAGTTCGAGACCAGCCTGAGCAAGAGTGAGACCCCGTCTCTATTAAAAAAATAGAAAGAAATTAGCTGGACAACTAAAAATATATATATATATAAAAATTAGCCGGGCATGGTGGTGCATGCCTGTAGTCCCAGCTACTTGGGAGGCTGAGGCAGAAGGATTGCTTGAGCCCAGGAGTTTGAGGTTGCTGTGAGCTAGGCTGATGCCATGGCACGCACTCTAGCCAGGGCAACAAAGTGAGACCCTGTCTCAAAAAAAAAAAAAAACATTAATATTAGGTTGGAGGCAGTGGCTCATGCCTGTAATCCTAACACTCTGAGAAGCCAAGGTGGGCGGATCACTTGAAGTCAGGAGTTCCAAGCATAGCCTGAGCAAGAACAAGACCCCATCTCTACCAAGAGTAGAAAAAAAAGCTGGGCGTGGTGGCCTGTGCCTGTAGTCCCAGCTACTCGGGAGACTGAGGCAGGAGGATTGCCTGAGCCCAGGAGTTGGAGGTTGCAGTGAGCTATGATGATTATGCCACTGCACTCTACCCTGGCAACAGTGAGATACTGTCTCCAAAAAAAAAAAAAAAAAAAAAAAAAAACTGAAACCCCATCCTCATTCCCCCCACCTTCACCAAAAAAAAGGTGAATTCAGAATAAGGCTGACAGATTATATCAATGTCCACTTCCTGGTTAATATTCTACTATAATTATGTAATATGTTAACCACTGGGGGAAAGTGAGTGAAGGGCATATAGGATCTCTCTATATTGTTTCTTATAACTGCACATAAATCTATATTTATCTTAAAATAAAAATGTTAAAAATATGTATAGCCTAAAAGACTGATAAGAAATCAACAAGTTGAACTTTACATAATTAAAGTACTCAAATGTATATAAAAAGCCCAAACAAAAAGGGCAAGAAATAGAAGGTGGCATCAACTACTTAAATGATAAGAAAGAGAATTACCATATTTCCTGGACTTGAATACCTCACTCATTATTATGATACACCATTAATTTTAATAAACTTTGGGTGTGGGTGGAAAAAAAGAAAGAATACTACCTCATCTGTACATATTCACTGTAAAACATTCCAATTTTAAAAACATTAAAATGTCTTATAAGTTTATAAAATAGAATGTATGGTTCCATGAAATTCATTAGTAAATTTTTGTTTACCACTGATTGTTAAATTTGCCTTCCTAACCCATTCTTACAGATAATAAATGACCCGACCCATTTGTTTTTACCTCCTTTCCTTCTGATCAAAGGTAAGTCACTGGCAGATGAAAGGAGAAATAAAGACAAACTTACCTACCTGTCATAACAAAGAAATTCACTGCTTATAAAAGCTGTGATTGAAATCAATAATAATATATAGCAATTCTGAAATTCTTTGGTTCCAATAGTTCCTTTTACAAAAAAAGAAAGAAATTAATTCTCTCATGCTCTCAGGAAATTTCAACTTTTGGTCTGTTTGTTTTAATCAGAAATAGTTGTACTTTAAGCATGTTTTAAAAAATAAACCACTACAAATGCCTCTGGTACACCACAATTCTGTTTTTCCTTTGATATTTTTAGTTCTACAAAATAAAAGTACCAATATTCTAAAAAAAATGAGAAAGGATGTTTTCCAATATAAATAAGTAATTTTTAGGGTAAAGTACCATACTTCCATATTACTTAAAGGTTGGGAAAAAAAGAAGAAGATTGAAAAGACCTTGCCCACCTAACTCCTTGAGACTCTAAAAACATAAATTTAGAGCAGCCAATTCTCACTAATTTATGTCTAATTGCTCAGTTACAAACCATAGTCTGACCAAAGAGTACTGTAAAAACTCTCAAAACTGTCTATAGCTGTGATAAACTTGAAAGTAAGGTTGCCACATCATCACCAACACCTAAATCTAGAGCTATATTATGAAACGATTTATTCTGAAAACCAATCGACTGTAAGAGAGCAGAAGTCTACAGGAAGCGTGTTAGCAAACACTACCTGCTTGCCTGGCACCTGCATGTTGGTCTTTCTGTTTATTGGGCTGTAGGTCCATATCTTCATCATCTTCATAACTCCTCTTGTGACGACTGGGAGTATAGGATGTTGAGGGACTGACTCGAGCTTGGTTTGCATTAACGTAGGCGTTAAATGAAAGGTTAAGAAAAGACCACTACAAACTGAGGAATATCCTAAATTTTATGCTAATTATATGACTTATAAAAAGATTACCAGTTTGGCAATTCAGTTAAAATGGAAATGTATTTTTAAAAAGAGGCTAGACTGCTAGTTTTTGGTCATGAGAGTAACAGGTAACAACTGTATGCCCCCATCTCTGCTGTACACAACTATGTAACTGGACAAAATACATGAAACAATTCTTTTCAGTCACCGGACAACTGGAAGCATAAGGTTATGATCCTCGAAGGAGGAGAAACACACCAGGTAAACTTCATTCTCCCAGCTCTCTCGGAGGCACTTTCCAAACTGCAACAAAAAGAAGCAGACACCCTGCTCTTGCTGGTGGAGAAAAATGAGTGTCTAGCTCAGCTATTGAAGCAATTGGAATTTGCAGAAAAGTACCAGGAAGGAAGTATTTGCATATGGAAGACGACCCAGAAATCTGTGCAGGTTGTTTGGATCTTTGGCCAAATACTAAGCTGTGGATGCATAAGTCAAGATTCCCTGATGCCTAGCAAGAGAACACCTGCTGTTTGGCCAAAAGTTAAACAGAGACTCTGGAAGTAGTACAGTGCTAGAACTGGACTTCGCCAAGAATTCCAGGCATTTAGGTAAGACCTGGAAAGAGGGTCCCTCATGAATAAGGACTATGTCTTATACAGCAAAAGCTGCTCTACACCAGCCACAACAGATCCCAAAACCAGGCCTTGATAAGATCAAAGTGATCCAATAAAGTATATGTCAGAACAAAATGCAACATTCTTGAAAAGACAAAAAACTAAACTCTCCACAATGCTGTAAATCAACATACAATAAAACATTAATTAGTATGTGAAGCAGGAAAATATGACCTATAATTGGGATTATAATCAGTCAATATAAACAAATCCAGAAAATGACCCAGACATTGGGATTAGTGGACAAGGACACTAAAACACAATTATGAAATTCAGAATTTTAAAAGAAAAGATGGATATAATTAGTCAACAGATTAAGAATATTAGCAGAGAAATGGAAACAATGAAAAAACAAAACAAAATATCTAGAACTGAAAAATAAAGTATCTGAAATGAAAAAAAGTCACCTAGTGGGCTTGACAGCAGATAGGAGATGAGAGAAAAAAAGTCAGTGAGATTGAACATAGGTCAATAGTTAAGTATCCAAACTGAAGCAAAGGGAGAAAAGAGATAAAACCCAACCAAACAAAATGAACAGAGCCTGGATCACCTAGAGAATAACAAGTAGACTTAAAATCATGATTAAAGTTCCAGAAAATGATGAGAGTTTGGGACAGAAAAACCATTTAAATAAATAATGACTTGAAATTCCCCAAATTTTCTAAAAAATATCAACCCACAGATCCAAAAAGTTCAACAAAACCCAAGATAAGCACATTAAAAAACCATACCTAGGTGCATCACAGTCAAAGTGCTGAAAACTGAAGAGAAAGAATATTAGAAGTGGCCAGAGGAAAACAAAAGACATATCACATACAGCAGAACAATACAAATAATAGCTAACCTTTTATCAAAAAACAGTGAAGGCCAGAAGACAATGGCACGATATCATTTAAGTATTGGAGGGGGGAAATATCTGTCAATCAAGAATTCTATATCCAGTGGAAATGTCCTTCAAAAATGAAAGTGAAATAAAGACATTTTCAGCTGAACAGAAACAGAGAGAATTCATCTCCAACAAATCTTTACTTAAAAAGAAAAAAAAAAAACAGCTAAGGGAAATGATTCCATATAAAAAACAAAGAAGAGAGCTAGAAATGATAAATATGTACATAAATATAAAAGATGCATTTTCTCCCCATTTCTTAATTTATGCAGAAGACAACTGACAGTTTAAATCAAAAATAGTACTAATATATCATGAGCTCTATAATCTAAGTACAAATGAAATATACGACAACAGCACAAAGAACGAAGGAATATATACAAGTATATTGTTTTAAGAGTCAAGTTAAAGCAAGAAAAATTTTACATCAATGACCTGGGCATCCACCTTAAGAAGTCAGAAAAAGACAAATTAAAACCAAACCAAAAGGAAAGGAAATAGTAAGAACAGAAAACAGCCAAACAGAGAAAATTAGAATAAAAAGTTGGTTGATAATGCCTAGTAACAGTAATCAAAAAAAGAGAAAAATAAATTAACACCATTGGGAATGAAAGAAATCAATGCTAGATATACCATAGACATTAAAAGGAAAATAAATACTATGAAAAGCTTTGTCAATAAATTCAACTGAAATTAAATGACTTTGAAAGATGCCTTGAAAGATACAATTTATCATAATTGACTTAAAATATCAGTTTTAAAAAAAACTGATTATGTAACTTAAAACCTTCTCACAAAGAAAATGCCAGGCTCAAAACTGGAAACAACTTAAATGCGTTCATCAGAGACTAACACTCAGCAATGAAAAGGGATGAACCACTGATACACACAACATGGATCACTCTCAAGTGCCGAAGTCAGACAAAATACTGTATACTATATGATTCAATTTACATGACACTCAAGAATAGGTAAAACTAAGCTACGGTGAAAGAATTCAGGACGGTGATTATAGAAGAAGGAAGTGGTGACTGAAAAATGGTACAAGGGAATTTTAAAGCACAAGTTCTTTACTTTGACTGGGGTATAAATTATACAAGTGTATGGATTTACCCAAATCACTGAAGTGTATCCTTAAAATCTGTGCATTTCAGCGTATGTGAACCACGCCTTTAAAAATTACTAGCTAAAATTAATTAATTTTGACAAAAGGAGACTGAGATCTTTCCATAATCTCCTCTCAAAAGAATCAACATGTTGTTTTTCCCTTAAGAAAATTAGAATGAATTCCAGTTTGAAACTATTTTTTTTAACTTATCATGATACTCTCTTTTTCAGTACCTTTATATCTACCTCAATCTTTTTAACACTATTTCACTATAAATATGTGCCATAATTTTAGCATTTCTCAGTGATGAATATTTAGGTTGTTTTATAGGTTTTCCTGTTTAGGACAAATGAAACACATTTAATTAAAATAGAGCCAAGCTTTGTAAATATGAAGAATAATTTTTTTCCAGCTAACTTCACTAGGGTAAAAAGACTAAGTTTTTAGAAACTCTAAGTTGGAACTGTGGTCTTTTTAATTAAAAAAATAATTAGGAACCATTCAATACATAAGAAGTTTCACATAAAGGATATTTCCTTTACCCATGAAGATTCCCCAGGTACCGGAACACAATAGAAAGTCTGTCTTTCCAAAGTGGTAGTTCTCGGAGAGTTTAAATCCAGTTCTTGTTGAGGCTGTGATGTACACAAAAAGTATTTTTAAAAATTAGAGAAATTTAAAAAATTTTTAAATTAGCAACCGCATTTTCACATTATTTATAACACCATAGCAAACACTTTACATACAGAGTTAATTTAATTAACAAGCAACTCCTAATTAACATTTCTAAAAGAAAACTGATGTAAAATCATTTCAAATGCAATAATCAAAACACTACCTCTCCCTCAAATCTATAATACACAGTACCTTAGGTTACAAAATTAAATCCTTTTTAATCCTTTCAAACACAAAGCACATGGTAATCCTGTGACCTCTTTTATAGAAAAGTATCAGAATTAGCCTATTATAACACAGGAATTTAATGACCTATATTCCTTATTAGGTAGCTCTAGATGAGACTTAAAAGTCAGATATTACTCCTTAGGAAAGGCACATTCTTTATTTCAAATATACATAGAAAACCCTAAGAGGAAGAAAGGACCTAAGAGATATCAAGTTTGAGCCTGAGATAATGTACACAAGCTGGGATTTTTGTTTGCTTCCCTCTGTCCAGGCCCAAGTTCCCCTTTTCCTAAAACGGGGCTTTTATTCCTAACTCTTTAGCAACATAAGTATAGGTTATTAAGTATGAAATGTCTGATTCCCTTAACGACTAAGTTTGATAGTTGATATCTTTGACATTTCACTTTGACACTTATTTTATTGTGAAGGTATATCCTCCATGTGCAAACGTACGTTGTGGATTGTGATTATCTTTCAAAGGATTTTTTAGAGCAATTTTTGTGAAACCATGGATAAGTCAAAAATTCATGTTATTTTCCAACAAGTTCCATCATGGAACCAGTGCAGCTCAGACAGCTTGAAACATCAACGAAGTGTTTGTGAAGGATGTGTTTAATGAACATACAGTACATTGATGGTTTGAGAAGTTCTGTTCTGGTGATTTTCATCTTGAAAATGAGCCACATGGGTGACCTGAGACCAAGGTGGATAATGATGAGTTGAAAGCTACAGTGGAAGCGAATCCATCTCAATCTATGCGTGCATCAGCAGCAAGGTTTGACCAAATGGTCCAAAAATATTGGTCTAATTGGACCAATATTGGACCAATATTTTTGGACCATTTGAAACAAATCGGCAAGGTAAAGCAGCTGGATACATGCAAATTAAACAAGCATCAGCACAGAAATTGTCTCTAAGCTTGCCTTTCTTGCTGTCACGACATAAAGACGAATCATTTCTACACCATATTGTTATATAAATGGATTCTTTTGATAATCACAAGCATTTGGTCCAATTGTTGGATAAAGATGAAGTGCCAAAACAGCCCAAAACCGAATATTCATCAAAAAAAGCTAATGGTGTTTGTTTGGTGGTCTGGCGCTAGTATTATCCACTACAGCTTCACAAAACCTGGTCACTCGATTACAGTGTATGTCTGCACAACTAACTGGATGAAATGATGAGGATGCTCGTGATGAAGAAGCTGAGATTGGACAATAGAGACAGCCCAATCCTCTTGCAAGACAATGCTCAACCACAAGTCGCACGCATGATGCTGCTCTAGCTATAGAAGCTGGACTTGGAAACTCTCTGTCGTCCACCATATTCACTGGACCTTGCATCAACTGACTACCACGTCTTCCAGGCTTTGGACCACTTCTTCCAAGGAAAAATATTCAATTCTCAACAAGCTGTGGAAAACACCTTTCACGATTTCATTGCCTCTTGCTCTCCAGGCTTCTTTGCTACTGGCATAAACGAGCTACTGTTAAGATGGCAAAACTGTGTCACCAGTTTAGGTGCATACTTTGCTTAATGTACTACTTTTTTGAGATATAATAAACTACATTTTAGATTTGAAATCAGACATTTCATATTTAATGACCTAATATAAACTCTGTCTTAGCCTTTGGTAGTGTTACAAATGGACAGTCTCATCTATTTCACTGGCCCATTTTCAAATGCTGAGATTACTGAGCTATATTACATTATTGTGTACTAGAAAAACTTATGTATTAATATATTACCCTAATGTATTAGGGATCCTTAAATAAAGGATACAGTAAGTATTTATAAAGTTGATCCATTAGACCTGGAACAATATTTATCTTATGGAAACACTAAAAGAAAAAAGACATTGGGAGACCTGAAGTGCCATCTTGCAAATAAGTTCATTACTCTAACTAATTGCTGGAAGTTACATTTTTGTTTTAATATAATCTTTGCAGCAACCTTCCAGATTAGGGCTGTTCTTCTGTCCAGATCTGCCCACTGATCTAGACTACTTTATTCAATCAGGAACAACTTCTACTGTGAATTTAACAGGCTAATATTAGGGTTTGATATATTCATCTCTTGAGGTTTCAGTAAGCAGGAATTAGATTCCAAGGACCAGATAACCTGATAAACTAAGATTCTGGATTCACAAAGCAGAGAACTAGACCCAGAATGCAGGTACCTCCACAGAGGTCCCACTTTTCTACTGGGCCCCTGCCTAGTCAATCTCCACCTGTGGTACTTGTTTTCTTTTCAACAGTTGAAAATCAGGGTCTGTGTTTCAACAGAAACACATGAAAAACAAAGAGCAAACTATGGGAGACATTTTTGGTAATAATATATTTATTTTGACATGTTGATATAATCGTTTTTACTATTTTTTTTCTATTTTT
Organism: Indri indri; assembly: GCA_004363605.1. Classification (NCBI taxonomy): domain Eukaryota; kingdom Metazoa; phylum Chordata; class Mammalia; order Primates; family Indriidae; genus Indri; species Indri indri. Next base: position 37,381 of record RJWJ010013012.1, read on the forward strand.
TGTAGAGATGGGATCTCACTCTTGCTCAGGCTGGTCTCGAACTCCTGAGCTCAAACAAACCACCCACCTTGGCCTCCCAGAGTGCTAGGATTACAGGCGTGAGCCACCATGCTGCCCGGCCAACTTTTTTATTTTTTGTAGAGATGGGGTCTCAAACTCCTGGCCTCAAGCGATCCTCCCACCCTGGCCACCCAAAGTGCTGGGATTATAGGCATAAGCCACCATGCTTGGCCTTTCATTTTAAAAGAATTGATCATAACCTGTGAATTTTTTAACCAAATATATAGATATTAGAAAAAGAAATTAATTTTATCATTTACAATATTCCCTCTTCTAAAAGATCTTTAGAAGATAAAAAAAATCATATCAGAAAAACTCTTAAAGCCAAATGAAGAAAACATTTCACACGATTTCTTAAAACTTACTTATACACTAAGATAAATTTAAGATCAAATGAATAATAAATTCTCTGCTTAGGAAAAAATTCTTATAAAAATGTTTTATATATCTCAAAGATACATACCCCACACTCTGCTACATCTCTGTATTTTCCAAAATGAAGAACCTATGATCCAAAATATAGGATAACAGTATTATATCAATATACCAGAATCAACAATACCATAAATGAAGAATAAAATTAATACCAAAAATCATAAGCAGAAAGTTTCATAAAAAAGCAATACATACACGTGCTTTTGTGTTTTGGTTAACCGTTTCATAAACTCCCATGTAAAACTCAGGGTCAAACATATCCTGAATCATGCAACGAAATTTCACAAAACTGTTAGGTTTCAAATAATGAAGAGGAACTTCATTCAATGACGGTACCTTAAAGGAAAACAATTAAATAAGTCAACAAAATATCCTGTCCATAAAACATTAAGCATATATAATAGACTCAAACTGCTACACACACACACACACCCCCACACACCGACTGGCTCCATTAGTGAGCCATGCAGTCTCAATGGTCAACATAACTATTGGGAAAAAAGGACTTTCCAAGTTCTTACAAGTTTGTAAGATAACATTTGACCATCATGTAAAAGGATGCTTTTCCTTCAGAATATACTTTTCAGTTAGCAAAAAGGCATTTACTCTGTTGAGCTCTTCTCTTAAAAATAGTGCACACCAATTCTTTTAAAATGAAGGTAATCAAAGGTCTCACAATTTAAGATTTGTCTTAAGAAGTAAGGTGGTCATTTACTGCCACCTAGAGGCACAATATAGAAGCATTTAACTGTTTGAACTTAAGTTGCAAAAGAGATCAAAATCTTTTAATATTACACAAATGTACTTAAAAGCAGAAGTACACGGTAATTTATGTACTTTTAAATACATGTGGGTTACTACTCTACTGAGAGAAACTATAGCCTGCCCAACCCTCTCCCCCAAAACAGCAATAAGCTTACCCATTTAGGAGCATTATTTTCCTTCAGCTTTTCCTTGAAATATTCAATTACTTTCTTCTCCCAGTCAGGATTAACTCCATTTTGGGCTGAAAAAGAAATATTTTTTTTCAAAGCTAAAAGGTACAATAAATATATAATGACAGACTATGATCAGGTGAATCACACATTAGTTTAGCCAGTTAAAACTGAACTAAAATTTGCTACTATGATAGAATGAATTTTAGATAGAATGATGAATTTTATACTTCAGTGTGTCTGAAGCACTACACAAGACACTCAAGAAGCTGCCCTACTGGGGGTTGGATATTATAAATCAGGAGGATGCTGACCTGCAAGCTCCCTAGAGCTAACAAGCTAGCTGAGAACACGAGCTTTGAGGCTACCTAGACTAAGCAGCATATGAGCCAGCATTTGTAAAACGCATTTTTTTTTTTCCAAAACATTTTTAGGTAGGTTTTAAAAAATCTTTTCAGCTACCCTGAAATGAAGAGCGGAGGGTGTTTGGGTTTTTTTTTTTTAAACGTTTAATTCGGGAATAATCTCAAAGTTGCAAAGAACACCTGTATCTACACTCCATTTGCTCTATCTCTCACATATATTTTTCTGATCCATTTAATATTAAGTTGCACTATTATACATTATTTTACCTCTCCATATTCCAATTTGTCACATGACCTAATCCTGTCCTCTACTGCAGTGGTCCCCAACCTTTTTGGCACCAGAGATCAATTTCATGGAAGACAATTTCTCCACAGACGGGGTTGGGGGTGAGGGGGTGGTTTCAGGACGATTCAAGTGCATTACATTTATTGTGCAGTCAAACCTCTCTGCTAATGATAATCCGTATCTGCAGCAGCTCCCCAGCGCTAGCATCACCCCCTTAGCTCCACCTCAGATCATCAGGCATTAGATTCTCATAGGAGTGTGAACCCTACTATAAAATGCACATGTGAGGGATCTACGTTGTGCACTCTTTATGAGAATCTAATGCTGCCGCTGATCTGACAGCAGGCGGAACTTATGCAGTGATGCGAGTGATGGGGAGTGGTTATCAATACAGATGGAACTTCGCTTGCTTGCCTACTGCTCACCTCCTGCTGTGACTAGCTCCTAACAGGCCACTGACCAGTACAGGTGTGCAGCCCAGGGGTTCGAGACAGCAGCTCTACAGCACTTTTTCCCTTCAGTACAGGACCCAGCTTAGGATCATATATTGCATTTAGCTATTGTGTCTCTTTAATTTCCTTTAATCTGGAATAGTTTCTCAATCTTTATCTTTTATGATATTGCAATTTAAGAATAATACAGGTCCTTTCAGAAAAAAATAGAATGCGTCTCATTTTGGATTTGTCTGATTCCTTATAATTAGATAGATTCCAGTCAAGTATGATCAATCAGACTATTATATAAGTGATGCTGTGTCCTTCTAAAGGTATGGTATCTGGAGACACATGATATCCATCTTTCCCTCTTTGGTAATGGTAATTTTGATCACCCAAAGTGACAGTCAATTTCTGCACTGTATAGCTACTATTTATCCATTACAATTAATAAATGATCTGCAGGAAGCACTTAAAGGAGTTGGCCAAGACCCCAAAGAGTGAGTTACTGATGGAATACAGATTTATGTGAACTAAAACCACCAAACCACACAGTTGGCCAATCCTGCCACCATTCATATTCATTGCACAGGTGCTATGGAGATGTGGAATAAAAAAATTTTGTCCAAATTTGTTACAGAGCTGATTCTGTTAGAAATGCTCGTAAAATCCTGCTAACACCGTGCTTTAGCAGAGCTTTCAAACACTTTTACTTAACTGGACAAAGACCAGTTCTGAAAATTAAGTAGGGGAGTGGGGGGGCTTCCTCAGGTGATTCAGATGTATGAGCATTAAACCCACTAGTAAACTGGTCCTCAAAGCCTGTTTCCTGATCAGCATCATTAGTATCACTTGAGTACTTGTTAGAAATGCAAATTATTCA
>RJWJ010013013.1:0-40794 GCA_004363605.1 Indri indri
CTCCAGAGAGGTAAGGTCATCTGGCCTGTGGTGTCCTGGGCCTTTCTTGGCTGTAGCTGTGGCCCTTTGGGATAATCTAAGGAGGACAGAGAAGGCTTGATGTGCAACATTTTTGGGTTTTGCAGGGTTTTTGTTTTTGTGGGTTTTTTGCTCAATTTCCTGAGGATGGACAATTTGCCGCATTTAAGAGTTGGTTTTGCCCTTTTGACACAGCATTTGTGTGATGGGCTTTATAGCCACCAACTCAATCAGGGAATCTAGCCAAAAGATTTATACTACTCACCCCCACCGTAATATCTTTTCTAAGCCTCTTCCTAATTCCATTCTCTCCTGACTTTACGACCACCTACCCACTTACCAAAGGAGGCAGAAAGAAGAGTTTCCGAGGGTTTTCTTCCTGGGAGTTATCGTGACTTCTGAGTGTACATATAAAAGCCGTCCTGAAGCATCCTCCTAAAAGCCAGACGCCATACCCTGAACACCTGCAGCGGCCTTGTTCTTACAGACCAGAGGAGGAAAGCCTAGGGCCCCAGCACAAAAATGCAGAGAAAGGTATTCCAAAGTTTAGGATGATAAATGGACAACCAGGGAGGCCTTTGTGAAAACGGAGCTTAAACCTAACACGGGCAAGGAAAAAGGCTCTGAACACTTCCTGCCCTTGGAGCAAGATGCTTGGGAGGCTCTCCCCAAATCCAGCCCAACGCAACTCTTTAATCCCCTCCAACAGACCGCCTGCCATCCCAAGACCTAATCACCTCTGCAGCTTCCCTAAGGCTTAAGGCGTTGAGCAGATTAGCACCTGAGGTCCCTTTACCCTACTGTCATGTTTTGTGGCTGCTTATTGATGTGCTGCTTCTCCCGAGAGAAAGCAGAAGCTCGTAGGCCAGAAGGAAATGCTGTGCCTTATGTGCAGCAGCAGATGCCCAGTGGGACTTTGCTGAGCGTGTAGTGAATACAATTGCTTTACTTGTGACCCTGGCCCCAGTTCTGGCCCAGAGATCCTGGGAGTCCAAAGAATACAGTAAACGAATGATGTGGGATTATGTAGAGACAGCTGAGAGCTGAGCTGCGTTCGTCCGCACGTTTCTGAAGTCTCCACTGACCATTCTGTGCCACAGAAGCCAGAAAAACCTGCATGTCAGAGAATCAAATGTGTGGTTCTGTAGTTTTGTTAGATAATATTTAAACCCCAAAGGCTGTATAAGACATCATTCCTACTCTGAAAAAGACGCATATTTTAAGGGATAGATCTATAAACTCTGCAAGAAAATATGCATAGGAAAATGTCTTTTAAAATGGAAGAGGCAGAATTGATGGGCTTATAACAGATATGAAATGCAGATTGGAATATTTATTATCCTTCAAATCTCCATGACATCTCAGCGGCAGTGCACAAATTCAAACATGTGGACACACTCATTCAGATGACACCGTTTAGTGCCAGATCCCAGGTGGGAGGGGATGGAGGAATGGCTCCAGGCTCAAAGTTGTCATTCACTGTGCCTTCCTGCAACGAGGTGTCATCTACCCTGGCCTTTTATGTGCTCCAATGTGTCTGCCTCAGCAGCTAGAGACTGTCTTTCTTCTCATGAAACATGTGTAGTTAGCCACACACTGACTCCTAGATGCTCAAAGAGTTGATAAAGATCTCTCCAGAAGCTGTTGTTTTTTCCTGGCTTCGGGCCGCTCCTTTCTCACACAGACACATTTGCTTCCCCTCAAATTGTATGGGTGGATGGAGAATTGCTGACCTTTAATTGTCACACAAGGACTTGAACAGCTACTGTTTCTATTACTCTTATTCCACAATCCCAAAAGGATAAAAGGAAATCTTTATATAAATTGAATAAAGTTACATCGTCCTTATTTTTCTAATTTCACCATGAGCTCCTGACCTGTGTTTGGCCACCATGTCCCCAGTTTGTGCATTTCAATGACTAAAATGTCTCTCCTGGAATGCTGCTAGATGGGTTCTGAAATTGTAAAAAAAATCTAGCTAACTTTTCCTAGGGATTTTAGCATTGTACGTCAAAACTCATAAAGCTTAAGGATAGAATATAGAAAAATAATTGGAAAATAGTTGTCATCAAAGGATTTCCAGAAATTTTTCATTGGTAGGAAAAACACATAATTACTGATGTAGATTTTGGTGACCAAAGCAGAACTTTGTCTTTTCTTCTCTGTTCCAGGTACATGGCCATCATCCATCCCCTCCAGCCCCGGCTGTCAGCCACAGCCACAAAAGTGGTCATCTGTGTCATCTGGGTCCTGGCTCTTCTGCTGGCCTTCCCCCAGGGCTACTATTCAACCACAGAGACGATGCCCAGCAGGGTCGTGTGCATGATCGAATGGCCAGAGCATCCCAACAAGATTTACGAGAAAGTGTGAGTACACATGACTCCCCACTCTGCTCTGAAGCTACTGTGATCCAGGGTGCCTTCCCTGCCCCTTGTTCATTCTTTCTTTACATATTCTTTTTTTAGCCAGGATTTAATGTATATATGTAAGTATTTCTCACCTCCACCCTGATATCAGGCTGATGAATCCATAGTTATCAGGGGACTATATACTAGAGAATTTTTTTAGTTGTAAGATCGAGATCCTATCCCCTTTAACAGCACAAGATAAAAAAAAAAAAAAAAGATAGAGATCCTGTTATAAAGCAATTCCTTTGGGTGCCTTGCCACATCCCCTGGGTCCTTTACCAGAGACATTCCCCTGCCAGTGTCTGCATTTCTTTGCCTGGGAACTTATTCCTAAGCTACAGAATGCTATTTTGCCCTCCTACACAGCATACCAGAAGATGGGGGGATTACCTCCCATTCCCAGCAGCTCTCTGCAATGAATGATGGGAGTTGGCATAGGAACACTCACCCCCTCAACCCTCAAGAGGAATGTCTCTGAGGTTCGTGTCTTACATTGTGTCCAAGGTTTCCTCGGGAGATTAAGCTCAGTCACCCCAGTGGTAGCTGGCTCGATAGTGCATTCTTTATTGGCCACCGTTCCGGTTCCTTTCCTGTCCTACTGCCTCCCTCCCTACTGGTGTTTCTTTCTTCTCCCAAATAAGGTACTTGAACTTGAAGATCTTGACATCTTCACATCTTCAAGTAAGTAAGTACCCAAATAAGGTATTCGCACTTGAAGATCTTGAGATAAAGATCTCAGGATCTGCCTCTGTGGAAGACGAAACCAAAACACCTACTTTCAGAATTTTATAGTTGGAAAAATAAGACATATGCCTGTAAAACTCATGGGAATTCAAGACCAATGCACTGAGCGCTTACGAGTTGCAAATCCCTTGCAGGGCAGGCTTATCTTGCAGGGCCTGGCTGATCACATTTAGGGTTTTTCAAAGTACCCTGGCAATTTTCCCCTTACCCTGGAGGCAACACTGAAATGGCTCATTCTTCGTGTTGTTTTGCTCAAGTGAGCAATGATGTGATATTTGTATTACCATTAATTTTCTGGACTCAGAGCACAGGATAACATGCATCCTTTTGAAAGCCCTCTATAGCTCTCCAATCTTGGGTTTTTTATGTGACTCATAAAAGAACACTGATGTTAGAACCAGAAGATCTGGATTTTATCGCAAGATTGCCAGTTACTAGCCATGGGACCCTGGGCAAGGATCAGAGCTTCTCCTTGTTATTGAAATGAAAGATAATAAAGCACTGCTTCCTATAAACAACTGTCGTGATGATCAAAAGAGATAATGTTTTTTCACCTTGTGAGTTATTAAATGCCATACAAAGGTATGAACGAAACTCATCAGATAGCAGCGTAATTATGAGGCCTTTAAACTTACTAAATGTTAAAATGAGACACTCTACCTGTCATTCCGCCAGGATTTGAGGGTTTTGAAAGCCTTGTTGCACACAGTTATACTGCTGCATCTGCTCCATAGAGCATGGAAATGCAGCTTGCCAGAAAGCAATACATAAAGCTCAGACATTGCCTTCCAGACACAGACAGTGGGATTTAATCGATCAACCAGTGGGGGGATTAATGTTCAGCCTAGAAGGAGACATTGAAAATTATTCTTTCAAATGAAACTACAAGGCTGAGCAAGGTCTCAGCGGGAGAAAGAACACAGCTTTATAAGCTGTACAGAACCCATGCACATGTTCAAGCCAGAAGCTTTGCTCAAAAGGGGGGGAAAACAACTACCTCTGAATTAAAGCTCGTTATATAAACTGTTTCAGAAACCACCACCGACTGCATGGGCCGTAGCTCAGTTCTTAGTTCTCTGATCTTTTCAAAGTCTCATCAGCTTTCCACAACTTTCGTTTCAAAATATTCAGATTTTTTTTAATCTTACAACAAATTTAAAGTTTAACTTGGAAATGAAGATTGATTTTCCTACAGATATCTGGGGTCTTGTCCAAGACACTGTAATGTCTGGAGTCTTACTTTTGTAACATTTTGGTGTTTTATACTTATTAATAACTAGAAAATCCCTTTGAGACTCAACACAATGTGTGGGATTCTCTTGTTTCCTTGCTTTGGGCATTTACGGTAGCTGCTACTGGAGGCATGACTGGGTTTGCCATCACGGCTTATTTCATCGTTTTAACCTAAAAAAATGAGTCTGGCTTCAGAGCATCTGATTTTATCTATTCAAAATGTTTAACATGTTTATTGACACAATACTAAATCCAAAGAGTCTATGTTTGTCATTCACATATTGACTGTGATGGAAACATAAGTCAAGTACACAGCAAAGCTTTATTCAAACGTGTTTTCTTTTGGTCAGTATCATTCATAATGCATTATGATATATTTTTAGGGACCTTAAATTTTATCATGTCTAAACTAAGTACTTAATTATATTCTCTTTTTTTAGAACTAATGATTGCCCATTTCCGCAGTACACAATAATCCCTAATTTGAAACCAGATGGAACCTTTGTCTTCAGGCAGTATAATCATTAAGTTAAGAGCATGTGCTCTGGAGTTAGTTAAGGGACCAATGCCCAGCCCATCACTCTGTAGTTGAGTCATCATGGTCAATTAATTTAAGGCTATAAGCATAATAAATGGTCCTGATTTAGGATGGTTCCACTTAGGGTTTTTCGACTTTAGTATTGTGTGAAAGCGATACACATTCAGTAGAAATGGCACTTGGAATATCCATACAACCATTCTGTTCTTCACTTTCAGTACAGTATTCGATAAATTACATGAGATATTCAACACTTTATTATAAATAGGCCGTCTGTTAGATAATTCTGACCAACTGTAGGCTAATGTAAGTGTTCTGAGCACATTTAAGGTAGGTTAGGTGTATTATATGCATTTTCGACTTAGGAGATTTTCAATTTACGATGGGCTTATTGGGACATAGTCACATCATAAGTTTGGGAGCATCTGTACATTCCACATAGAGGCATTAAGAAAAGTGAGTAAAATAACCCCCATGAAGTGCTCAGTCTAGTGTCCTGCATGTGGTAAGGCTCTGGTGAATGTCGCTACTGATGTCAGCATCATTCATTGATCTGGCTCCACTGGCAGCTGACTGTGTGATGGACAGATGCTTAGGCCCAATTTGTCTGATGGATAATTAGTGCCAGCTCATTACATAAAACATTTTGTGAAATATCTGAGACTGTGGCATATGCCTTTGGGTTGCATGGTGAACCTCCAACCCTGATCATTCACCATCCAGACTATTAATAATGAGTTAAATTAAGCACTATTAAAGATAGGCACTCCAGTGAAAGCATGGGCAAAATTTTGAACATGGGCCTCACAAAAGAAATCCAAATGGCCAATAAGTATATGAGAAGGAACCAACTTCATTTGTCACTATTGAAACGCAAATTAAAACTATAATGAGATCTCACTACACACCCATCAGATGAGCAAATGTTAAGCAAGTCCGACAAAACTAAGTATTTTGAACTTTTGTTGAAGAAATGGAAAAATAAGAACCTTTGTCAACTGTTAAAAGAAGTATAAATTGCTAATCACATTAGAAAATACTTTTGTAGTATCTAGAAAAGAAGAAACTACACATACCCTATATCTCAGAAATATCACTTGGAGGTAATTACCCTAAAAATACTCATGCACATATACACCTAAATATGTAAAACATAATGCTCAAACCAATGCCCCAAAATGGAGATATTTCAAACGTCTATCATCAATAAAATGGATAAAAAAGTTTGGTACAAGCATGTGATGGAATACTATACAGCTAATAAAATAAATAAAATGTAGCTCCATGCAACATGGATGGCTCTTATAAGCAAAGGTCTAGAACAAGCAAAATGAAATTGCATTTTCAGGAATACATAAGTACGTGGTCAAACTATAAATGCAAGCCAAGAAGCAGTTACCATGAGAGTGAGGTTGTCACTTGTCACTTTCATGTTCTCCCTCACAGGAGGGAAGGTGGTGTGACGAAGAAGGGACACTTAAGAGTGCTTCGGAGGGGATGGCATTGGTATATTTCTTGAGGTCAGTGGTTGTAGCATGCATACTTAAAAATTACTCATAATATCAGATAATTTGATTTATGTACTTTTTTCTGGAATGTGTTTCATATTTTTTAACTTTAAACACTATGCAAAGGTTTTTGTTTTTAAAAGCTCTCGAGAAACTGCTTTCATTGGGATAACCCCAAAAATTCTTCCAGAAGAAATTATCTTCTGGAATGTGTGACTATGCCCGGGATGACATTATTTGTAGCTACTTACTGCTAAATAAGCAAAGTGTGTATGGCCCCCACCCCATTTTGATGATTCGTGACCACTTGCATTTTGCTTTGCTAACTCCTATGCTTCAGGCCACCTGGAATTTTCCGAACTGGTCTAAGGGAGTCTGAGCCAAATGCTTGTCCCTAAAGGGATGCAGCAAATGTTTAACCAGAGAGCAAGGCCTATACAGCCAGCGCTCTTGCCCCTTACTGCTGCTGTGTTTGTGGGCATGTGCCTCTGAACTACAAAAAGCTACAGATGCACTTGGTTCATCTTCCTGGAAAGTCATTTAAAATTTTATTTTGCATTTAAAAATATGAATATATTACAGAGAAAAATATTGCAATGAAAACTGTTATGACTTTTTTCATAACTCGTATTCTCATCATTTACTAACACTTTGATGACTATCCATCCAGTCTTTGATACCATCTCCAGGTAAATACTGTTCTTAGTTTCCTCTTAAGTGTCTCATATGTATATGAGTCAACAAGATTATTTCCCTCTTCGGAACAGAAAACGTAGCTTCTTATGAACACCATTCTGCACCCTGTTTTTTTAACTTAGCAGTATGTCTTAGAGATCTTTCCATATCAGTTCATAAAGAGCTTCTCTATTCTTTTTTCAGTATTACAGTTTTAAATGTATGGTATTATTTAACCTGTCACATATTGGTGGACTTTAGATTGTCTTCATTCTTTTGCTATTACAGAGTGCTGCCATGAATAACCTTGTACATAAATCATGCTAGGATATCTGTAGCATAAAAATCTCAAAAGTGGAATATACCATTTTAATTTTTATATTTTCCCTCCATATGGGATTGTACTAATTTACATTCTCACCTGCAATGTGTGAGAGTCCCTGTTTCTCCACAGCCTTACCAACAAAGTATATTGTCAAGCTTTTAGATTCTTACCCATCTGATGAAGAAAAAAATGATATCTCATAGTTAAAATTTCCATTTCTCTTATTAAGAGTGGAGTTGAATATCTTTTCATAATTTAATAGTCATTTTTGCATATATTTTAGAATCTGCTTACTTTGTTTACCATACCATAAACAATTCCTGTCATTAAAAATGTTTCTCTAATGTGAAGTGAATACACACACACATACACACACACACACACACACACACACATATATATATGTTAACAAATCCCCGCCTTTGAAGATTGGTTACTCCATTCATTTGTCTGAACTGGCTAGTAAGATAAAACACCAAACTTCAAAGTGAGCTCCTTCTAGCTACATTCCTAGTTCCCTGGAAGGACTGGTTCTGTTTTATCTTCCATTCCCTGTTTTTGCTTACAATCACTTTAGAACATTCATGAAAATAGGGATTTGGGCTTATGATTAATACAATATTATCATAATTCGTAATGAAGTCCTGCAATAACTAGCAACCTGGCAGCTTAGTGTGGCTGCTCTAAGGCAAGAAACTGTGACACGACCCAAGAAGTCCTATAAAGGTGGAGTTGATTGACAGGTGATAAAGAAAGATTCCATGTATGACCAAAGTGACTCTTCCTGGTGGAAAAGAAAGCACAGAGAAAGGAAGATGAAAGTATAAAGAAGAAAAATTGAGCTTTCCAAAATGCCTTACCCCCTTCCCCTCTTCTATTAAAACTATGAGGAATGTGCAGGCTTTCAAAATTAATAAGAGCTAAGCCCACTCTTACAGATGTTATATGAGCTGTAAGGAGGCAGTGGTCCCAAAAGGTACCAGGCCACACCCCTAAGGACAAAGGAAGACAAACAAGCCAACATTTCTTCATCAGAGAACATGCCACCAAGGCCAAGAAAAGATCTGTAATAAAGATGAAAAATGAGAAAGAGATCCAAAAGAATGAGATTTACACAGCCTGAGGAATTTCAGCCTCCCTGAACCATTTATTAATATTGGTCATATGTCATTTTCTGTTAATTAAATGTCTTTGTACATAACTTTGTGATAGAATTTTAGTGAGAAATAAGATATGCCTATTCTGAATTACAAATATTACCAATAATAGTGGAAGAGGAAGCTACGTTAGAGAACAATGTCATTCATGACTCTAATTACCTGGATATTTTGTGGAAACTACATGAATGTGGATATGGTAACTCTAATATAATTCTCTTTAAGTACCAATTTTAACAGAAGACTATAAAAATATGCCATGTCCTTATTTACAGTATTTTGTCTTTTGTATATACAATCCATTATCAGAAATCAGCTGAAAATTTATATTTATACATACCTTTACTTTCATTAATAATAAAAATGAAAATCTACTGATTGGTAGGGAGTTAAGAGGGAATATTAAAAAATATACCTCCAGCATTACTTCTCAAATCGTCTACCTTCTTGAATATTTCACAAATTAAAAAGAAAAAAAAAATGTGGATCCTTTGCCAACCTGCTCCAGGCCTTGGCCAGAGGAGTGTCAGCATATTTGTGTTTCCAAGATTGATTGTTTATGTTAGTTGTTGTGATTAATTTCCTCCCTTGACACCCACTACATTTATAAATATAGCCCAGGGCCCCTAGAATTATTACCACGGCTGATGAAAAGCAGTTAAACCAAGAATGAAGCGTGCATTGACACTGCAGGGGAAGATGGTAGCATAAAAACAAGCCCTTAACTAGGAAAGCTGCCATACAAATGCCAGAAGTTTCACTATGTTTCTGGCACATATTGCCAGATAGAGCCAGACAGGAGGCAGCCACCAAGGGCTGTTATGGATGATACATATACCAGCAGCCAATAATGAGGAGGTGCAAACATGAGCCTTGAAGCCTTGAGAAAGATGGGATCACCCAAACTGGAATTCCTTTGGGCTGCTATTGTCAACTTCTGGTGGAAGCTGCCCTCAGATTGAGAAACAGAAAACACAAACAGACCAGAGAGCATAAATGACAATAAGATAAAATGGATGATTTCCTACAAAATCATAAATAATCAAATTGATACAGCTTGTGGAAAAGAGGAAGTGAAACTAGTGTTCACAAATTACATTTATAAAAGGTACTGAGATCAAAATTTGTGCAGGGAAATTCTTTCAAATGCCCTATAAGCTTTTCAAGAGTACAGAACAATATGGAGATCTTGCTCATTTATTATACAGATTTGGCAAAACCTAAATGTTAAAAGCTAACAAAGAAAGCTCCAAAACAAACCTTCAGACCAATTCCATTTACAAATATAGATGCAAACATCCAATTAAATTATTCACCAAAAAATTCAAAATTATACTGAAATAGCAATGCTTTGTTTTTGAGCATGACTTTTTTTCCAGCAAATAAGGTTAATAAATTATTGGGAAATCTGTTATTATATGTCATCAAATTAATTGGTCAAAGGGAAGCATCGTATATTCATCTCAATAAATTCCAAAAGTAATTCGTTAAAAATGTAATATCTGTTAAAGAAAAAAGTAGTTTATATCAGCAATAATCCTTGACAAAATAAAATAAATAATGGATCTCCCTTCCAACAGAAACAAAATAAAAACACTTAGAATAATTAAGAAATAGAAAAGATTTATATGAAGAAAATGAAAAATATCATGCTATTTTAAACTTTACTGAACAGTTTAAGAGAATATTTGAGAAATATATTTCACATAATTCAAAACTCAGAAAGTGTTTAAGGGTCTATAGGAAATAGTTCCCCTCCTATGTTTATATAACTCCTAAAATCGCAGTTCTTCTCAAACTATTCCCAAGAGTATGTTTAGGTGATTGATAAATGAATCATTTAAAACAATAAGTAGATAAAAATAGTTCAAGAAAATATTGAACAAGAAGAGTTAATTTTGATATCAGCAAAATAATAAAAAAGAGTGATTAAAAACGACTTGCTCTTCCAGACATCAAAATACTCAGTACTGGGGGTAGAATTGGTCAATAAGAAACAAACTAGAAATCACACACACACGCGCGCATGCACATATTTTTGAGAGAATCTCAAAAATATAAAATTTTATGTTTAATATATGCTAAAGATAGCATGTCAAACCTGTAAGGATTATTCCTTACTTTCTTTGGAAACCTGGAAAACCTAAAATTCTGTAGGATTCTATACTCAAATGAGTTTGTAGAGAACTGTCTCATCCACCAACAACAACTTAGAGAGTCATAATATGTATTAATATATTGAAAACTCTGAGAGGGTTTCCTTTTTAACAAATTTTTGATTTATTTTTATAGATACTATATTCACATGGTTTAAAAACCAGGAAGTGTAAAATGGTAATTAAGAAAAGATTTCTCCCACTCATCCTTTTTTTATTTTTATTTTTTAGTTCAGCATATTACAGGAATACAAATGTTTAGGTTACATACATTGCCTTTGCCCCACCCAAATCAGAGCTTCAAGTGTGTCCATCCCCAGATGGTGCACACCACACCCATTAGGTGTGTATGTACCCATCCCCTCTTCCCCACTCCCACCTGCCCAACGCCCAATGAATGTTACTACCATATATGCATGTAAGCATTGATCAATTAATACCAATTTGAGGTGAGTACATGTGGTGCTTGTTTTTCCATTCTTGTGATACTTCACTTAGTAGAATGGGTTCCAGCTCTATCCAGGATAATACAAGAGGTGCCAGATCACCATTGTTTTTTGTAGCTGTGTATTACTCCATGGTACCCATATACCACATTTTATTAATCCACTCATGTATTGATGGCCATTTGGGTGGCTTCCACATCTTTGCAATTATGAATTGTGCTGCTATAAACATGTGAGGGCAAACAGCTTTTTTATAAAATGTCTTTTTTTCCTTTGGGTAGATGCCCAGTGATAGGATTACTGGATCAAATGGTAGTTCTACTTGTAGCTCTTTGAGGTATCTCCATATTACTTTCCACAGAGGTTGCACTAGTTTGCAGTCCCACCGGCAGTGTATGAGTGTTCCTATCTCTCCGCATCTCTGCCAATATTTATTGTTTTGGGACTGTTTGAAAAGCCATTCTCACTGGAGTTAAGTGATATCTCATTGCGGTTTTGATTTGCATTTTCCTGATGATTAGAGATGTTGAGCATTTTTTAATATGTTTCTTGGCCATTTGTCTGTCTTCTTTTGAAAAGTTTGTATTCATGTCCTTTGCCCACTTTTTAATGGGGTTGTTTGATTTTTTCTTGCTGATTTTTCTGAGTTCTGTATAGATTCAAGTTATCAGCCCTTTATCAGATGTGTAGCATAAGAATATTTTCTCCCATTCTGTAGGTTGTCTGCTTGCTCTCGTGATAGTTTCCTTGGCTGTGCAGAAGCTTTTTAATTTGATCAGGTCCCATTTATTTATTTTTGCTGTTGCTGTGATTGCCTTTGGGGTCTTCTTCATAAATTCTTTGCCTAGGCCAAGGTCTAGAAGAGTTTTTCCAACATTTTCTTCTAGAATTCTTACAGTTTCATGCCTTAGGTTTAAGTCTGTTATCCGCATGAGTTAATTTTTGTGAGAGGTGAGAGGTGATAGGTACGGATCCTGTTTCAGTCTTCTACATGTGGCTATCCAATTTTCCCAGCACCATTTATTGAATAAGGATTCTTTTCCCCAGGGTATGTTTTTGTCTGCTTTGTCAAAGATTAGATGGCTATATGAGGCTGGTTTTATATCTGGGTTCTCAGTTCTGTTCCATTGGTCCATATCTCTGTTCTTGTGGCAGTAGCATGCTGTTTTAGTTACTATAGCCTTGTAGTATAGCTCAGAGATGCAGGGGTGGTTCAACATATGCAAATCTATAAATTCACCACATAAATATAAGTAAAAATGAAGACCATTTGATCCTATCAATTAATGCAGAAAAAGCATTTGACCAAATTCAGCACCCCTTTATAATAGAACGCTTAACAAAATAGGCATAGATGGGACTTACCTAAAAATGACGAAGGACATATATGACAAACCCACCAACATCATACCGAATGGGAAACATTTGAAAGCATTGCTGCTTAGAACTTGAACCAGACAAAGTTGCCCTCTATCTCCCACTCATCCTTGCCCCCACCACTCTTACCCCTTAGCGGATTACCACAATTCTTAGTTTCTTGTGAGCCTTCCAAAATTTCTTTTTGCTATCCAAGTAAGTACAAATATATATATTCTTAATGTCTCCTTTCTCAGTGCAAAATATAATATGTAGTACACCCTATTCTTGCTTTTTCTGTTAACAATCTATCTTGGATATCCATTCCCATCAGTATAAGTATTCTCACTTTTTTCTTTACAGCTGCACAGTATTCTTTACAGAATTCTCACAGTATTCTTTGTGTAGAAAAACCATAATTTATTATACTTACGCAATATGATATTGATGTGTATTTTGATTGCTCCTAGTGCAACATCAAATGATATTGCAATGAATATTGCCCACTCTGGTAAGTTTTGCAGTAAAGAAACCCAATGATTTTGCTTAAACCTTGTGTTTCCCAAACTTATTTGATCAAGGAATCCTTCTTTTGATTAATCCTGTTAACATCTCACGGACTGTGAAAAGTCTGGCCTAACCATAAAACTGGACTCCTTTCTCACAACTTAAAACCAATATGAATTCTAAATAAGTTGGGTTGGAGTAGAGGCTTTCAAAGCATAACACCGAAGGCAAAAGCCAAAATGAAAGATGGCTGGTTTGAATATAAAAATAGATATAAACACAGATAGAGACATAGATGTATTTATTAAATTCTGTCTATCAGGAAACTCCATGCGGAACTTCTGCAAGTGACAAATTGAGGGGAAAATGTAATATATGAGACAAATTAACATAGAAGACTCTGACTTATCAATAAGAGTAAAGCAAGGCTGACAAAACTAACATCCCATAGAAGAATATTAAAAAGTGTTTTCCAATAATGGATATAATTTTCCTTTTATTTGACTAGTCAGCATTAAACTTAATGAAAATGCTAAGTATTAATGAGATTGTGGAGAAGTTGAGTGCTATTTTGGGAAGGATAGTTTTACATCTATCAAAGTTTTTTAATGTATACTTGATTTGAATAAGCAACTGCACTCTTAAAATGTCTTAAAACAATAATATATAAGATTTGATGTCAGCATGGTTTATAAGGTTGTAAAGTTAGAAACAAATGCCAAATCATAGAGGACTGATTAAATAAATGATGGATCATCCATACAAAGAAAAACTATATAGTTATTAAAAATAACATTGTATAAGCATATTAATCACATGAAAATATATTTGTAATGTTCTGATCAGTAAATAAAACAGGCTTCAAAGTAGTATATACAGTTAGTGTCATTTGTATGTTTTGTAAAGCATATACATGTACCTATAGATTATAGGAGGAAAGTCTAGAAAGATATGCAGCAAGTAAGTTTAATGCTCAATATTTTTGTCTGTAATGTGGAATTACAGGTCATCTAAAATTTTTATTTTGCTTATCTGCAATTTGAGTTTCTCCATATTGAATATAAATTGTTACCTCCACTGCATTTTTTAATTCAGTAGTGTGAAATTTTTAAGACATCTACTTCTGTAATAAAGATATTATCAGTTGGAAAAAATCATCAAGGAATAAAATGATGTAATAAAATGAATATTTTAGCACCTGAAAATTAGACCACAATCATTTTCTTTCTAAATTCTTAAGATATTGTTCTATGGTCTGGCATTTAGTTTTGTGAAGATATTTGATGCCATCTGACTTTTTCCATTTTAGATAATTTGTGATTTCTGCCTGCATGCATTTAAGAACTTTCTTTATCTTTTCTGTATTTTAAAAAGCCATGCCAGAATACATGTATATTTAAAGGGTTTTATTGTATTTTTTTCTGTCATTTCTGAGACCTTCTATCTAAAGTCAGATCTCCAGTTCAGGGAAATTTTCCTTTAAAAAAATTTATTTTAATTGCCTGACCTCTGGTTCTACTCTCCTTTTCAAAGTTAGTGCTATGAATAAATTGTTTCCCTCAAGTCTATGTCCTCTAATTTTTTACTGATCTTGATCATTTCTTTCATCTTTTTTATGGTTTCTGGGTGGATTCTCAAGCATTTCCAATGAAATTGCAAAATCAAAGATTATCTGTTCTTGTTGCTTCTGTTGTATTTTGAATTCTGTAACATGCTTTCATTTGAAAGTGCTATTTTCTGCTCTTTTCATACGTGCAATAGCCTCCCAAATCTTGCTTTAAAAACAAATAAGGGATTACCTTGAATTTCCACTTGTTTCTTGAAGTAAGATCTTCCACAAAGAGACATTTGCTTTTTCTCCACATTGGTTCTGACATCAGCAATGTCAAACATCCAACCATTTCCTATTTTTGCTCATCCTTATGAAATGTGGTCCACTATGGGAAGCTAAAATTGATTCAGAGTTGTAGGGGGTTTCCACTCAAATCTTTCAATCCCAGATAGAGGAAGGAGTAAGTAAGGGGTTACTATGGTCCAGCTCTATTCAGATATTCAGAGCCCCAGCCCCTCCTTTAGTCATTAGAGTTCACGCTGCCAGGTGTTCGAGTCAATGGGAGGCTATGCATTGGCCCCTGAGCTGTCAATTTCTTACCCTGATACACATCCCAAAGCTGATAGTAAGTTTGAGGTTTGGCTCCACCCATTCCCTCAAACCCTTCCTCAGTTCCATCTGAAGCCTTCGGTACTGGGACAGGTTCTTTACAGCTGTTTTCCCAGGTGGATTGTTTCTCTGCCTAGCTAAACCCTCCTTCGGTTGCATCTCAGTTGTTCAGTAGCCTCAGGAAATTTGCTGTAGCCAGTTGCTAACACCTGCCCTTGTTCCCAGAGCTGAAATGGATTTTTACATATCTTCAATGATTTCTGGGACTATTTCAAAGGGAATAGAAATTAACTATTATATCATTAAATATGAAATGTCCAATTTTGAATCAAAAGTGTAGTGTGTTATATCTGAAACAAGAAGCCATACAATTAATCAAAGTATGTGCCTAAACTATCCACACAGTTTTGCCATCTTAATGGTAGCCTGCTTATGCCAGCAGTGAAGAAGCCTGTCAATGAACTCGAGAAAGGCATTTTCCACAGCTTGTTGAGAACTGAATATTTTTCCTCGCAAGAAGTAGACCAAAGCCTGGAAGAAGTGGTAGTCAGTTGGTGCAAGGTCTGGTGAATACGGTGGATGACAGAGTTTCTAAGTCCAGCTTCTGTAGTTTGAGCAGCATTGTTTGTGCGACATGTGGCCTTGCAAGAAGATTGGCCTGTCTCTATTGACCAGTCTCAGCTGCTAAATCACAAGCATCCCCATCATTTCATCCAACTGGTTGCAGTGGACATCCACAGTAATTGACCAGGTTTCATGGACCACCAAACAGACACCATTAGCCTTTTTTTATGAATATTCGGTTTTGGACTGTGTTTCAGTACTTCATCTTTATTCAACCATTGTGCCTAACACTTGGGATTGTCAAAAAGAATCCGTTTTTCATCACATGTAATAATACGGTATAGAAATGGTTGGCTTTTATGTCATGACAGCAAAGACAGGCAAGCTTCCAGACGATTTCTTTCTGATGCTCATTTAATTCATGCTGTATGTACCCCTCTCTCCAGGTTCTTTACCTTGCCCATTGGTTTCAAATGCTCCAATATTGTTGGAACAGTAATGTCAAACCTTATTGCTAATTCACGCATAGATTGAAATGGATTAGCTTCCACTACAGCATTCAGCTCATCATTATCCACCTTGGTCTTAGGTCACCCACATGGCTCATTTTCAAGATTAAAATCACCAGAATGGAACTTTTCAAACCATCGACGTACTGTGCATTCATTAGCCACATCCTTCCCAAACATTTCATTGATATTTTGAGCTGTCTGCACTGCATTGGTTCCACAATGGAACTCATATTCAAAAATAGCACGAATTTTTGACTTACACATGGTTTCACAAAAATTGTTTAAAAAAAAATTGAAAGATAATCACAAGCCTAAATGTGCATTTGAAAGAATGAAGACGTACCCTTACAATAAAAAAGAAAAAGAAAAACAAGACGTGTCAAAGTGAAATGTCAGAGATATCAACTGTCAAACTTAGCACTTAAAGAAATTGGACATTCCATACTTAATAACCTAATACATTGAGCTTAAACCAGAGCATTACATACAAATTTTGAAATGATTTCTTTTATATTTTCCAGCTGGTAACATAGCAAAGTAATTTATTTTTATGAGCTTATCTTTTATTTAGCTGATTTATTGATTCTAATAGAGTGATTAAGTTGTTTTTTCTAGGAATACAATCATATCGTCTATAAATAATGATTTTTCCCTCCATATTTCTAGTAGTTATACCTCTTATTTCTGCTTCCTGTTGTATTATAATACCCAAAACTTTCACAATATTAAGTGATAATGACTTTGTTAACTTTCTTGACATGATTTTCTGGGGAAACCTCTTCAATATTTTACCATTAAGAAGGTTTTCTGTTATTGGTTGCACAATTAAGTTGAATTTGGGGAATTTTGTTAAGAATATTATTTCTTAATATTCACATATTTTACTGTTTTAAGAAGCACAACACTATTCCTAGTATGATAAAGAGTTTTATCAGAATATATCAGCATCTGTTGAGAAAAGTGCTTTTTTAATGTACTCCATGGATGTAAATTATTGTAATTCTATCCTTATATCTTTTAGATAAATCCTAGTTGAGTATGATAAATTTTGCTTTTAATATACTGACTAGTTATATTAAATGAGATTTTTATATCAATATTTTAAAATAGTATTTATCTTTTTTGTCCTGTCTTTGTCAGGTTTTGGTATCAAGGTTAGGGATTCTTTTAAAAATTGTCTTTGTTTTCTGAAATAGTATTTGGATTAGCAAAGGAACTCACACATACAAGCATCTGGGCCTACATCCCTTTATGAAGTAACCCTATAATACCTTTTATTCCATCGCTGCAACTTTTAGTACTTCTGCTTTTTAAATTTCTTAATTCACATTTTTACAAAAAAACATCTATTTCATAGTGACTTTTGAAATTAATAATATACAATTATATGCCATTTTTAAATTTATGTCTACTTCCTCTATTTTTATGCCAAAATACTTGCCAAAAGAGTTTATTTACCCGTTCTACTGCCCTTCATTTGTTATCCTTTTATTTTTATTTTTCTCCCTCCTGCTTTTCTTAACTTTGTTTAAATGCACATTTTCTGTATTTCTGAGTTTAATGCTTAGTCCATTTATTTTCAT
Organism: Indri indri; assembly: GCA_004363605.1. Taxonomy (NCBI): domain Eukaryota; kingdom Metazoa; phylum Chordata; class Mammalia; order Primates; family Indriidae; genus Indri; species Indri indri. The sequence goes on from RJWJ010013013.1 coordinate 17,892, forward strand.
TTTTCAAACAGTGAAGACATCTACTGATAAAATCCACTTTGTCTCCATTCCATAAGCACTGGTATATAATGGTTTCATATTTTTGCTTTTTAAATAGACTACCACTATATATATTTTTCCTTGACTCAGTAGGTATTTAGAAAAATTTTATTTTTTTAAGTTCGAGATATTTGGAGTTCGTCTGTTTTTCTTTCTTTCATCCTTTCTTTCCTACTTTCTTTCCTTCCTTTCTTCCTTCCACTTAAAAAACAGAGACTATGGCATATAACAAAACTTACCTTTTGGGACTTATTAAAATGCCTTTTATGACCTGAAATACAGATAGATAAAAGGGTAGTGCATTCTGTATATGCAGGATTCAAAGTTGGATAGTGAATCATCTTACTAATTGTTTCATTCAAATTGTTGTTCTTAGGGATTTTTGACAACTTATCCAATTGTAGAGTAAGAATAATGCCTTAAAATCTTTAGCTGTAATTGTATGTCTGCTAAATTCTTCTTACATGTGCAAAAGTTTTTGCCTTACAAGCTATAGTGCTTAAAACTATAGTGTCTGTACTGTAGTGTTAATAGTGCTACTCCTGTTTTGTTTTCTTAACTTACGTTTTTCCATCATTTTTAGTTTTAGTTTAGTTTTAGTTTTTCCATATTACTCAATTTTTCTCTATCATTTTGTTGTGAGAATTCCTCTTACACATAGCATATTTTAATATTGATTTATAACTTAACCTGAAAATCGTTTTCTTTTCAATAGGCAACACTAATATGTCTACCCTCATTGTTATTTTATCTACATATGTTATTATATTTGGTCTTCCTTTTTCATTTGGTTTCACACTCTCTAGTTTTTATTGTTTCCTCTTCATTCTGTTTTTGATTTATAGATGGTTTTGTTGACTATTATCTTTGGTAATTTTGAAGATAAATATCTTTTATTTCATTCTACAGCTACCTTAAAGTTTTTAAGAAACATTCCTTACTATTGTTTTAACTAATCACATCTATAATGTCAATTGGCATTATATTGACGCAATGTTAATAAGAGAATTCATTTTTTATTTCTATTTATAGGAATAAGAAATGTGCCACTTTCTGTCTTCATCTTTCCTGGTCAGTTTTCTGTTAATAATCTCAGGTTTATAATCTGTGCTTTCTATAATATAGATCAGCCATATCTCAAAGTGTGGTCAGAGAACTCCTGAGATACTTTCAAGAGGTCCCTGAGGTCAAAATTATTTATATAAAGATATGAAATATTATTTGCATTTGTCACTCTCTTTCTCCCAAGAGTGTACAGAGGTGTTTTCCAGGGGCTCCATAATTTGTGATTTCACAACAGATTGAATATAGATGCAGATATGAGAATCCAGGTGTCTTCTATTAATCCAACTATTAAAGCAATTTGTAAAAATGCAAAACAATGCTACTCTCTTTAATATTTTTTGGAAATAAATATAGTTATTTTTCATGAATATATTATTGATGTTAACTTTCAATGGGTTTATGATTGCTGTTTTAATACGGTTATATTTTAGAAGAGTTTTAGATTTATAGAAAAGTTACAGAGATAATACAAAAAGTTCCCAAATACCTTATACCCAGTTTCTATTATTATTAATGTCTTATTAGTATGGTGCATTTCTCATAATTAATGAATTCAGTATTGATACATTATTATTAACTAAAATCCATATTTCATTCAGATTTCCTCGGTTTTTCCCTAATGTCCTTTTCCTGTTCCAGGATCTTATCCAGGACACCCCATTATATTTAGTCATCGCATCTCCTTAGGCTTCTCTTGGTTGTGACAGTTTCACAGGCTTTCCTTGTTTTTGATGACCTTGACAGTTTTGAGGCATACTGATCAGGTATTTTGTAGAAGAGCCCTCTGTTTGGGATTTGTTTGACATTTTTTTCTCATGATTATATTGGGGTAATGTTTTTTGGGGGAAGAAAACTATAGAGATCAAGTGCCATTTTCATCACATGATATTGAGGGTGTATGCTATCAATATGACTTCTTACTATTGATGTCAATCTTTTTCACCTATATTATGGTATAATTGATTAATAAGAATTGTATGTATTTATGGTGTGTAATATGATGTTTTAATATATTAGGAGATGATCAAATCAAGCTAATTAAAATATCCATCACCTTGACATGTTTTCTTGGTGAGAACATTTACTCTCTTAGCAATTTTCAAGTATACAAAGCATTTTTATAACTATAGTCACCATGTTCTATGATAGATCTCCAGAACTTATTCATCCTGTCTAAACAAAACGTTGTTCCCTTTTACAAACATCTCCCCCCTCCCTTCCACCCCTCTAGATCTTGGAAACCACCATTCTACTCTCTGCTTCTATGATTTGGCTTTTTAAAATTCTACATATCAGTGAGATCATACCTTATTTGTCTTTCTGTGCCTGGAGCATAATGTCCTCCAGGTTCATCCACATTGTCAAAATGGCAGAATTTCCTTCTTTTTTTAAGGCTGAATAATATTCTGGTGTGTTTATACAAATTCATTTTATTTATCCATTCATCCATTGATGGACACGTAGGTTGATTCCATATCTTGGCTATTGTGAATAATGCTGCAATGAACATACAAGTGCAGATATGTCTTTGAGATACTGGTTTCATTTCCTTTGAAATACCATAGAAGTGTGATTGCTGGACCATATGGTAGTTTTATTTTTAAATATTTTAGAAACCCTCATATTGTTTTTCATAATGACTGTACTAATTTACTTTCCCATCAACAGTGCACAGGGTTCCTTTTTCTCCATACCCTCTCCAACAGTTGTAATCTATTATCTTTTTAGGAATAGCCATTCTAACAAGTGTGAGATGATATCTCATTGTGGTTTTAATTTGCATTTCCCTGATGATTATTGCTGTTCAGTATTTTTTCATATATCTATTAGCCATTTGTATGCCTTCTTTTAAGAATTTTTCCTCCTGTTATTGATTTATAGTTTCATAGCATTGTGATCAAAAAAGATACTTGATACGATTTCAATCTTCTTAAATTTGTTAAGACTTGTTTTGTAACCTAACATGATTTATCCTGGAGAGTGTTCCACGTGTGCTTGAAAACAATGACTATTCTGCTGCCATTGGATGGAATGTTCCATATATGCCTATTATGCCCATTTGGTCTAAAGTATGGTTCAAGTGCAATGTTTCCTTATTGATTTTCTGTCTGGATGATCTATCAGTTGCTGAAAGTGGGTTATTGAAGTCCCCTAGTATTACTATATTGCTATCTATCTCTCTTTTCAGATCTATTAGTATTTGTTTTATATATTTGGGTGTTCTAATGTTGGGTGCATATATATTTACAATTGTTACATCCTCTTGATAAATTGATCTCTTTATCACTATATAATGACCTTCTTTGTCTCTTTTTATAGTTTTTGACTTAAGGTCTATTTTGTCTGATATAAATATAATGAAACCCTGCTGTCTTTTACTTTTCATTTGCATGGACTACCTTTTTCTATCCCTTCACTTTGAGTCTGTGCGTGGCCTTAAAGCTAAGGGAGCCACAAGGGAGCTCTTGTAGACAGCATATAGTTGGGTCTTATTTTTTTATCCATTCAGCTACTCTGATTTTTGATTGGAGAATTTAATCAGTTTATATTCACAGTAATTATTGACAGATAAGTACTGACTACTGCCTTTTGTCAATTGTTTTCTGGTTGTTTTCTAGATTCTTTGTTTGTCTCTTCCTCTCTTGCTGTCTTCCGTTATGATTTGATTATTTTCTGTAATGGTATGCTTTGATTCCTTTGTCTTTATTTGTGTGTATTCACTATTTGTTTTTGCTTTGTGGTTACCATGAGGCTTACGTAAAACATGTTACAACTATAATATTCTATTTTAAACTGACAACAATTTAGGCTTGTATTCCCTACTCCACCATCTTGCTGACATCACTCCCCTTGATGTTAATGTGTATTACCTAACTTGAGGTAGTATTTGTCAGGTTTCTCCACTGTAAAGTTGTTATTTTTTCCCCTTTCCCATACTGTAATTGATAGAAGAAAGTTACTATGTGCAGCCCATACTTAAGGAGTAGGGACTTAAGCTCCTCTTCCTTGAGGGTGGAGTAGATACATAAATTATTTGGAATTCTTCTGTTCTGAAGATTTATCTCTTCTCTACCATTTATTTATTTATTTATATCAGTATATACTCATGGATATTTATTTTGGATTTAGGATATAATCACCTAGGATTACTTAGTTTATTAATTGTTCCAGTTTGGGCCACTGGGATCTCTTTCGCATACTCATATATAACATAATCTTTTATGACATTATTGGGATTTAGGGTTTTGTGTTTTGTTTCTCTTGTATTATGCTGTGTTTTGAGCACTCTCTTACTTTGTAATACTACAACATGCTCCAGGCTTATCTTGTATATTTCCTGCCCCAGTCCTACAAACAACCATGTCTCTAAAAAGCCCTGGTTTCTTTTATTGAAGAATGGCATTAATAATCAGTATCTTGGCTCCAGGTGTATTACTAGTATTTCTAAATGGCTTATCAAACACTTTCAATTGTTCACAGTTTTTGTTCCTAATGTGATAAATATTGATAGATGTAACACACAGGAACAAAATCTCTTTGGGGTCCTCAATAATTTTTACTAATGTAAAGAGATCCTAGGACCAAATAACTTAAGGACAACTGATATAGATCTGCTCTCTTAAAGATGTTTGCTATTCCATTGCACAATTATGGTTCACAATGATTTACTGTCATCTCTGTGTGCTTTTGTTTTACTAACCATCACCATTTTATTAGCTCTATGGCCTCATTATTTTTAATTCTCAATTTGATTCATCTTTCATTATCCTGGAGCATGTCTTTAGGTAGTTTCTTTGCAGAAAAGAGTACTTTCTTGCATATTTGAGAATGCTTTTATTTGGCATATACATATAAATGGCTGCTTGATTGGGTGTAGGTTGTGGAACTATCATGTTTTCTGTTAAGCTCAGTAGAAGTTGCTCTTTTGTTGTTTGAAGCCAAAATGATTTCTTCTTTTGAAGATAACCTAATGAATACCCCAAGACACTTATAAGATTATAGGTTAATCTAGAAAATCCAAATTATATTGAAATATTAAGCCTGCTTATCATCTAATACTGTTAATGTTCAGGCCAAGATATATTTTACATCTGAAAAAAATATATTTTACTCTATTACAGTTATGAATTTTGCCTGCAAGTAATAGAAGTGATTTTGTATAGTATATCAGTTAGTTCCTGATGAGTAACAAATCACTCCCAAACTTACTGCTTTAAAATACCAACTATTCATTGATTTTGCAGATTGGCTGGCTGGTCTAGTTTATGCCAGGTCAACTGAAATCTGTGGGACTTTCTCAAATGTCTGCAGTCACCCGTGGGCCTTCTGGCTGTGCTAGATAACCTAAGAAGCTTTACTCACATATCTGGCACCTGGAAAATTGCCGAACAGGGTGACAGGTGTTGATTGAACCATATGTTTCTCATTATCCAGCAGGAGATTTTAGCCTTCTTCACATGGTAGCTGGATTCTAAAAGCAGCATGAGAGAACAAGCTCCATTGCACTAACACTTTTCAAGCCTTTGCTTGTCCAACATATGCTATCATGCCATTGGGCATACAAACCATATGGCAGAAAATATGTACATGTCTTTACTTTCAATTGCTGAAGAGAGCCTGACATTTACTTTTCAGGTACTTTGAAATTTACTTTACAGTTCCAGAATCATAATGATGATTTGCCTAACCTGAGTCAAGAGCTCACTCCCAAAGTCATCTACAGCAGGACCACCACTCATGAGCTATGTGACTTTGGGCAAGTTACTTTATCACTCCTCTGAACCTCAGTTTCCTCATCTTAAAATTAGGGATAATAATAGTACCTACATCATGAGTCATTATGAGGGTTAAATGAAATATTTATGTAAAGCCCTTAGCACAATGTTTGGTACATAGTAATAATCATCCATCTAATTTCAAGATGTTTTATTTATTATTATTACTAATATGGAAGGTCTTGAAGTACCATTAATGGGAGGACTTATACAAAATATGCTCACAGCATTTTTGTTTATTGCTTCATCTCTATCATTCTGACCTCTGTCAGAAAATCTTTTTATTAGTAGCTAGGATCTCTAAGAATCTCGCTTCCACTTCTATTTTATTTCTTATCTTCTTTTTCATTTTTTTTTCCTTTTTCTAAAATATTCTCAGTGAGTAATCAAGTTTCCCTCTGCTTAATTCAGTTTTCTGCCTTGTCCAACATGCTATTCACTATTGTTTTTTTTCAAATTCAGCAACCACATTTTTCATCATGGTTGTCTGGGTATGGATGTTGGAATTAATTTAATGGAGGTTTCCTTTTGTTTCTTAAAGGCAGAAGTTATTGAGTACATAAATTAGCTATTTCAACAGGATTTTTTTTTTCTATTTTAGGAGGCACGCATTTATATGACCAAGGATGTTCAGTGAATTAGGGGTTGCATTTCTCTGAAACACAAAATTTCCTCATAGTTCCCAGGAACTTTCTTTTGTGACTTATTCTCACAAGGGGAGAGTTATGGTTAGGCAGTGTGACTTATCATTTCATTCATTCACTTAGCAAATATTTATGAACCCTTACTTTATAGCAAGTACTATGCTGGAGATAAAACAACAGCCAAACGCACTCCCCTCCTTCAAAGCTCTTAGAGTCTACTGGGAAATCAGAAAGGTAAACAAGCCATAAATACAGTGGTAAGTGCTGCAGTGAGAGTAAGTCTGTGGTGCCGGAGCACCAAAAAGGGGTGTACATTACCACGGGGTCATGAAATGCTCAGCAGGCCAAGTAAGTAGTCAGCCAAGTCCTGCAGGTTAGGCATGAGTTCCTCACAGTTTGGATAGGAGAAAGCAAAGTGGTAGGCCTGGTTCATTGGAAGAAAGAATTCCATGTCGAGGCAACAGCATGCACAAAGACCTGAAAGAGAGATCACATATTATGCTTAAGAAACTAAATTTAAGAATTATAATAGCTAACATTCATTAAGTACCTGTGGTGTTCCAGGCACTCTGCCAAGAACTTTACATGCATTATCTCATTTCACCTCCTCAGCAGCTCAATGAGGTAGGTAAATTGTCCAAGATCCCCCAGCTAGTATGTGGTAAAACCAGAATTTGAACTAAGGAAGTCTGACTTTGAGCTCACTTATTAGCTACTACATCATCCTGGCTCTCTGGGAAACCCAGCGTGATTGTGAGGAGCATGTGTGCACACGTGTGGAGGTGGATGGATAGGCGAAGGAGGGTGGGAATAAGTGAAGAAATACCAGGCTGGAGACATGAAGTTGATCGCAGGCCCCGTGAGCTTAGGCTTTACCCCGACAACAGTGGGGAGTCAGTGCTGGAAAGGAAAACCTGGAACAGGAGAGTAGTCACGAGACGCCTGTGAGATGAATCCCAGTGGATGTAGGAGTCCAATTCACAGTTTGACCAGAACGAGTCTACCCAACAGCCCTCTCACATACCTCCACTTCTGCAAAACTGATCTTCTCACTCCAGTGCCTAAACCTCAGCCCCTTTCTTCCCTCTTGAAACACCCTCCCTCACTGCTGATCCAACCCCACCCTTCTTCAAGATCCAGATCAAATATCACCTCTTCTGGGAGGTTTTCCAAGGTTATCACAAAGTCCCCACCCTTCAGTGAGTTCCCTCCTCTAATGGGGGTGGGGGAAGGGAGCAATGCACAATGCTGTCATCCTTGATCCATTAGATGGAGTCTGGGCAAATTGCAGACTGAGTTACAGCGTGGAAAGCATGCATGCTCAGGGACAGCCAAAGAACAAGAAGAGGGTGAAATCTAGCCACTTGTTCAGCTGCTCAGCCAGGGTGACTCGAAAGTGTTAAATGGACCCCAGACATTTTCAGAGAGCCTACCATCTACTGGGCACTGTCCCAGAATCCGCAGGAAGGCCAAGTAACACCATATGCCACCCTTGCCCTCATGGAGCCATTCGTTCATTGCACAGAGCATGACTCTCCCTGATCCCCACTCCCTGTCAGCGGTCGAATTCTGCTGATCTGCAAATGACTCTTGTATCCACTCTCATTTCTCTATGCTATGGGTTACTGCTGTGGGTGAATTTCTGATCATTTTTCATTTGAATGATTCCACTCATCTTCTAGCTGTTCTCTTGGCCGTCCTGGGCAAACATTGGTTCAAAATTCCTGTCCTAGCATCCAGGGTTTCACCAGGTGCCCTAGTGCACCTGTCTGGAGTTGCCTTTCACACTCTTACCACATGCCAGTCACTCCACATCCCAGCCAGTCAGAGAAACTTACCCTACCTAAGCTGCTTCCTCAGCTTGGAATTTCCATTCCCGAAAAATTTGTCTGTCAAAATTCCTATTTATCCTCGAAAGCTGAGTGCAAATGGTGCATCCTTTGTCACTGTCACCACCATCACTACCGCCATTATCACCACTTCTTCCACTACCACCACCATTATGTCCACCTCCACCTCCACTAACACAACCAGCACCATTGTCACCACCAGCACCAGCACCAGCACCTCAACTCACTGTCTTGGAGACGCCTCACCACAGAAGGACCTGGAAGTCACAGATTGTGTAGACTTGACATACTGCAAGTGTTGTTTACTTTAAGAGCCCAGCCCCCACCCAGAGATACTTCAGAGATCACTGTGGTCCCTGGACTGCAGTGAATACCCCTCCTGGTGATGGGCAATTTCATACCTAAGAGAAAAATTAAAGAAATAAGCCTTTGGTTTAGTTTTCTTAATATTTCACTCAACTAAATTCCATAGACTACTTCTCTCTATTTTAACTTAAAAGAGTACATATGGAGTACTTAAGTTGGACCTGGAACCATGCTTTAACTTCCTTGTTTATTCAACTTTATCCCTTCCACTTAGAAAACTGTAAGGGTTTCCCCCATATTATCCCATAATTAAATCAGCACCCGCAGCATTGTCATCATCAATCACAAATTGTTTTAAGGAGATATTTGCATGTGATGCTATCTGCACATGGTACGGAGTAGCTTAAACAAAACCATGAAAACATGGTGTCAGAAGACAGCACTATTGCTGAGGACTGGAAGACTTGACTTCTAGTCCTGGCTTTGTCTCTAACATACTTTATAACCTGAGTAAGTCTATGCTTCCCCGTGAGCCTATTTCCTCCCCTGTAGAAAGAGAAAGCCTCTTAAAACTAGGTCACTTCCAATGTCCCAGGATTCTAAGCCAAAAACTCCCAGGTTTTGTCTTGTTATCCCACAGGTAAACCCAGTTATCAAAGAGGATAGTCGTGAAACTTTTCCAATTAAAATGCCAAACATTGATTTTTATGTTTAATAATAATAATATTGTTCTTATTTATAAATCACTATCTGCCAAACAGCGTATATGGTTGGTTGCTGAGGTTGATTGTTAGAAATCAAACAGACAGTGCCAGTCCTAACCCCACAAAGACTTAGAATTACCATGCAACCACCGATGAGGCAGAGCCAGACTCTGCAGTGTGCCACAGATGGACGGGCTCAGTGGCCACAGATTCCTGTCTTTACTTAACAGATGTTAAGGCCTTAGGTGCCCAATGCCCAGCACATAACCCTTCATCAATGTCTCTAACAAGCACAGTCTCAAGTTGCTTGAGAATTCCACAGGGGGATTAACAGCAGATCCAATTCATTCCACTCCAAATTTACTGATGGAAAAAAATCTCACTGAGAGAGCAAGGCTTACAGCTGTCACTGACAAGCCTTTGGTTCTTTTCATCGTCCAGCCTCTAGTTCCTGAGATCTGTGAGATCTCTGCTGATAGATACTATGCAAAGACGGAAAATTAAAATCTTTAGTGTTCAGCTTAATCTTTTTCCTGTGCAAAGTCAGGCAGGAGAATTAATTTGTGAAGAAGAAGAAAATCAGGATTAAATATCCCTAGGTTGTTGTAAACTGTAAAAATGACACTGCAACACATCTTCACCCCCCTCCCATCCCCTTCTCCCTTGCACTCTCAAAGGGCTTCACCCTCAGATACACAGTATGTGTCTCCTGCCTCCCATTGGTGGATGATTAATAACTCATTAAGATAATGAAAGTGAATTTAGTTTACCACACATAAAATAACTTCGCCTGTAGATGACAAGGAATATTTGAAAACTTCTTATTTTGGTAGCTTTAATTCCATTTCTTTGCAACTCCAGATTGCTTCCATGCCTGCCCCTCTTCCAGATAAATTTGATTTCTACTGAATTCTTGCAAGGAACCCTTCAAACAAAAGCAATCACCTGGCACAGTAGATCAGGCAGACGGTCTGTGATAGGCAGTGTTAATCAGTGAGACTGGTCTCATGAACCAGATCACAGAGGACACTGTGTGTCAGCCCCAGGAGTAGGGTTCTGGTCCTCTAGGTGAGGCAATTCTAAGTGGTCTTTGGAGCTCCCCACAGCCCCCTCCCAGGAGCTGCCCTGAGTGGGTTGCTGTGAGAATTTAGTGAGGCTCTGAATCTTCAGTCTACTCTCACCTGGTGTAGAGAGAGGGGGAGCTTTGGCAGCTGGATACAGTCAGTTCAATAACTCTAAGCACAGAAGCCCCAGTTCCAGAGCTACTTTATCCAGCACTGGATTCTCTTGATCTGTCTATAGTTCTTTTGAAAATTTGATTAAAATACCCCATCTCCCATTTCCTAGTGTCTCTCTCTTTCTGCATTATTCTTCTAAGTTACCATCAGAAGTTTTTTTTTTTTAAATTACACGAGTAATTTATTTTAATTTTACTTTTAATTAACAGATAAAGTTGTATATACTTATGGGGTATAATGTGATGTTTTGATATATGTTTACATTGTGGAATGATTAAATCAAACTAACAAATCCATCACCTCCCATATTTATTTTTTGTAGTGACAACATTTACAATTTACTATTATATTTTAACAATTTTAAAGTATACAATGCATTGTTATATATTATAGTCACTATTCTTTGAAATAGATCATTAAAATTTATTCCCTCTGTCTAGCTAAAATTGTGTAACCTTTGATCGGCATCTCCCCTTTCCCCATCCATGCTCCTCCCCCCTGCCTCTGATAACCACCATTTTACTCTCTACTGCTATGAGTTCGACTTTTTAGATTCCACATATACCAAGGCGGTGTTTTTTTTCTTTCTGTGACTGGCTCTTTCACTTAGAATAATATCTTCCAGGTTCATCCATGTTGTTGCAATTGACAGAATTTCCTTCTTTTATAAGACTGAATAGTATTCCACTGTGTGTATGTACCACATTTTTTTGTTTTGTTTTTTGAGGTTTAACAACCCTGTTTATTTATTTATTTATTTATTTTAGTTTCAGCATATTATGGGGGTACAGATGTTTAGGTTAGGTATGTTGCCCTTACTCCCCCTCCCCCCAAGTCAGAGCTTCAAGCATGGCCATCCCCCAGACGTTGCGCATCGCACTCATTCTGTATGCATCGCACTCATTCTGTATGCATATACCCGTCCCCTCCTCCCCCTCCCACCTGCCCGACACCCTAGCCAGCATCTCTCGCATCAGAAGTTTTTGATGATGAAGATGACAGTGACAATGTACAAGGGAGAAATAAGCTTTATTATTTATAACTCCAATAACTACCCAAAGAGAGAGAGTCCTGTTAACCGGTAGGGACTTTGTTTTCTGAATACCGTGGGGAGTTAGAGGACACGAATTTGGAAATTAAAGCTGCTGGCATTGCATTCTATAGAGCCAAGTGGGGAGGTTTGTAAAGTTGGGGGAGGACTGGGAGATGGGAAGCGGAGAAGCTTAGCATCATGTGGGGAAAGCAACTCAGAACGTGAGTGTGGAGTTGTCTGCTACAGTGTGTGTGACGTAAACCCTCTCTCTGTCACCCTGTGAGATTGCCAGAGAGGCCTTTGCTGGTCGCTAATGTGTGTGTGTGCGCGCGTGTGCACGTGTGCATGTGCGTGTTTACTTTTGAGAGAACTGGAAAGTACGTTGAGTTCTGCATCCAGGTTAGTTTGGAACGAAAATGAACAACACACACTGATGTTACATTCACCGCCTTGTATAAATTTCTCCTAGCAATCACAGGAGGTAGGTGTTATTGTCCTTATTTAATGGATGAAAATAGTTTGTAAACTGAGGCTTACAGGATTTACGTAGCCTGTCCACAGTCATAGGTTAGCGAGTGAAGAACTACTTCCTCCCCACGAGGGCTGCCTCTCCCCATGCCAGCCTCAGGGAGCCCCCAGAGGGTGTGGCCCACCCCACAGCAGACAAGTCTCAGAGCCAAGCAAGAAGATGTGAACGGATCCCTCTCCTTGAAGGGAATTCAAAGTTCACTTCAGATCATTTGAGGTGCATAAGTCTGTCATTTATGGGCAAGAGTGATAAAAAGCATACATATAAGGCATGAGACGGTTCGGAAGGGGGAAAGGGACACAGGATTTGAAGTTGGACAGACTCGTGGTAGAATCCCAGTCTTGTCTCACTAACAGAGTCACATAAGCAAGTTGAGCTTTTTAACAATTCTGAACATTGGTTTTCTTCATCTTGTAAAATAAGTATGATAGAACCTCCCTTGTAGGATTACTGGGAAGATTGGAAATGACATAGTTGAAGGGTCTGACAGACACTCGTGAATGGGAGCTATCATCGCTATTATTGGACATGACTCATGCTATCAAACTGTATATGATCTCTTAGAATGTGAAATCTAGGGAGGATTGGAATATCATCCAATTCAACTTTTTATCTGTAAAATGGAGGGAAAGTGATCCGGAGTGGTTGAGTAATTTCCAAAGGTCACCATGGGTTATGACAAAGGCAGGAGTGGAAGTTCAGTGGGAAATTTCTTTGCACCTCCAAGTACATAAGAAATGGAGGATTACAGGAAGGCATTCTATCAAGCACAAACATATGTGGGATTAAAAAAAAATTGACTTCATGAGCAATCAGGAAGAGGTAGAATCAGTGCAAACCAGAGCCAAGAGTGAAGGTTATAACTTGATTGGAACTTAAAGAGAAGAGGAGAATGCTAATGGAGAGAGAAGATAGTGACAGCTTTTTTCAAATAAGGTAAGCAGTGCTAGAGGCTTGGCTAGGTGGCCGCATTTCTGTGACTATGCAGACCAGTCTGGGAGATATCATTTAGAGTAAGCACAAGTTACTCAGGCACACTTCTGAACCTGGACCATACATTCCACTCTTCTAGAAGAATGGCTTTGGGATTATGAAGGATGTATTCTTGATGGCGCCATGGGTCTGATGGAATGGTCACCACCCTTCCTTAGGAAATTTTTTTCTTAATTCCCAAAATTTTTAAGATAGTATAGAAATTAAAAGAGTGGCAACTGGGGATGTGATAACAACTACTAGGTGGCATTTGTTGTTTGATTAGTGCTTCACGTATATTAACTCTTTTAATCCTTGTATGAACACCATGAGATAGGTACTGCTACTATCCCTGTTTTGAACATGATTAAACTGAGACCAGGGAGATTAAGTACAGAAATATGTCATTTTAATAAGTTTCACAGATATTGTATTTTTTTATAAATTGAATGTTTATGGCAACCGTGTGTTGAACAAGTCTAACGGTGTCATTTTTTCCAACAGCTTGTGTTGACTTCATGTCTCAGTGTCACATTTAGGTAATTATTACAATATTTCAAACTTTTTCATTATTATTATATCTGTTATGGTGATCTGTGATCAGTGGTCTTTGGTGTTACTATTATAATTTGGGGGGAAGGGCAGTGCCACAAACTGTGCCCATACAAGACACTGAACTTAATAAATAAATGTTGTGTATTTTCTGACTGCTCCACTGACTGGCTGTTCCCCCATCTCTCTCCCTCTCCTTGGGCCTCCCTATTCCCTGAGACACAGCAAATTGAAATTAGGCCAGTCAATTACCCTACAGTGGCCTCTAAGTGTTCAAGTGAAAGGAAGAGTAATAATTCTTTCACTTTTAATCAAGCTAGAAATGATTACTCTTAGTGAGGAAGGCATGCTGAAAGCCAAGACAGGCCTCTTGCTCCAAACAGTTAGCCAACTTATGAATGCAAAGGAAAAGTTCTTGAAGGAAATTGCAAGTGATATTCCAGTGAACACACGATGATAAGAAAGCAAAAAGGTCTTATTGCTAATATGGAGAAAGTTTTAGTGGTCTGGATAGAAGATCAAACCAGACACAACATTTCCTTAAATCAAAGCCTAGTCGAGAGCAAGGCCCTAACTCTTCAATTCTGTGGAGGCTGATAGAGGTGAGAAAGCTGCAAAAGAAAAGTTTGAAGCTAGCAGAGGTTGGTTAATGAGGTTTAATAAAGAAGGTGTCTCCACAACATAAAAGCTCAAGGTGAAGCAGCAAGTGCTGATGTAGAAGCTGCAGCAAGTTATCCAGAAATCTAGCTGAGCTCATTGATGAAGGTGGCTACACTAAGAAACAGATTTTCAGTGCAGATAAAAGAGCCTCCTATTGGAAGAAGATGTCATCTAGGACTCTCATAACCAGAGAGGACAACTCAATGCCTGGCTTCAAATCTTCAAAAGACAGACAGGCTGACTCTCTTGTTGGGGCTAATGCAGCCGGTGACTTTCAGTTCAAGCCAATGCTCATTTACCATTCTGAAAATCCTAGGGCCCTTACAAATTATGTTAAATCTACTCTGCCTGTACTCTATGAATGGAACAACAAAGCCTGGATGACAGCACACCTGTTTATAGCATGGTTTACTGAATTTTTAACCCCACTATTGAGACCTACTGCTCAGAAAAAGAGATTCCTTCCAAAACATATTGCTGCTCATTGGCAATGCACTTAGACATTCAAGAGCTCTGATGGAGATGTACAAAGAGATGAATGTTGTTTTCATACCTGCTAACACAACATCCATTCTACAGCCCATGGATCAAGGAGTAAGTTCGACTTTCAAGCCTTACAATTTAAGAAATACATTTCATAGGGCTATAGCTGCCATAGATAGTGATTCTTGTGATGGATCTGGGCATAGGAAATTGAAAATCTCCTGCAAAGGATTCACCATTCTAAATGCTATTAAAGAACATTCATGAATCATGGGGGGAGGTCAAAATATCAGCATTAACAGGAGTTTGGGAGAAGTTGATTCCAACTTTCATGGATGACTTTGAGGGGTTTAAGACTCCAGTGGAGAAAATCACTGTAGATGTGGTAAAATAGCAAGAGAACTAGGATTACAAGTAGAGCCTGAAGACGTGACTGAATTGCTACAATGTCATGATAAAACTTGAATAGACGAGGAGTTGCTTCTTAAGAGTAAGCACGGAAAATGGTTTTTGAGGTGGAATCTACTCCTAGTGAAGATGCCATGAACACTGTTGAAATAACAAGGGATTTAAAATATTACATAAACTTAATTGGTAAAGCAGTAGCTAAGTTAAAGAGGATTAACTTCAGTTTTGAAAGAAGTACTACCGTGGATAAAATGCTACCAAACAGCAACTCATGCTACAGAGAAATCATTTGCGAAAGGAATAGTCAATTGATGTGGCAAACTTCATTGTTGTCTTATTTTAAGAAATTGCCAAAGCCAGCAGAACCTTCAGCAACTACCACCCTGATCAGTCAGCAGCCATCAACATTGAGGCAAGACCCTCCATCAGCAAAAAGATTATGACTCACCGGAGGCTCAGATAATTGCTAGCATATTTTAGCAATAAAGTATTTTTAATTAAGGTATATACATTGTTTCCTTAGACATAAGCCATTGTACACTTAAAAGATTATAGTGTAGTGTAAACGTAACTTTTATATGCACTGGGGAACCAAAAAATTCCTGTGACTCACTTTATTGTGATATTTACTTTGTTGCAGTGGTCTGGGACCAAATCCGCACTATCTCTGAGGTATGCCTGTAACTTGCTCATAGTCACATAGCTAGTTAGGGGTGATGTCTGGCTCTAGAGCCCACTCTTTGAAATAACAGGCACTTTAGAACCAGGTCTGCGTTCAAATCCCAGCTCAGCCATTTTCAAATGATGCATTTGCTCACTGTGTGCCTAGCAATATGTTCATGTGGCTATATGGTTTTTTACTAAGGTTTGCAAAAGTAATACTAGCCTTTCTTTTTATTAAACAGAATTTCCCAAAATTGTGTAAATTTTGTCTTATAAAACCCAAGCCCTCTCCTATTTGTTGACCTCATCCTTTAGGTGCTGAGAAGAGTTTAAGCATTAGAATAGAATGATCTGGCTTGCATATTTAAGATTTTATCCTGATTGCAGAGTGGCAGATGGATGGGATGAAGGTAGATGAGAAATAGGAAGCCAAATTGAAAGAACATTGCAATCATCTAAGTGAGAGATGGGCCAGGAAAGGAAGACATCATGGAGAGAGGCAGGAGGGACAGAAATAAGATATGGCTAAATCTGCAAGATCTAGGCACCAAGTGAGTGGAGGGGTTAGGGAGTGCAGAACATTCTTGGATAACTCTGGAGTGTGGAGCTCAAATAGAAGGGTTGGCTGACTAAACGCAAGATGAGGAAATTATACTATAATAATATTTATTTGCCTTTTCGTGCCTGGCACTCTTCTGGGTCACCATCTGGTCCATACTGCACTTACACTCAAGCCAAAGGAGAAAAAAGATAAACAATAGATAAGCAATAAATAAGCAAATTATATCATGTGCTAGAAAGTGAAAAGTGCTATGCAAAAAAGAAAAAGCAGAGCAGGATAGGAGGATGGGCATTCTGGGGAGGACAAGGAAGGGCTTGCACTTTTCAGCAGGATGGTCATGCCATTGAGAAGTGACCTCTGGGCAGACCTGGAGGAGGTGGGGAGTTGTTTTAGCAAATGCATGTGATAAGTCCTAACACTTTGCTTGTGGACAAGACAATGAATTATAGCAATTAGATACATTGGTGATGATGATGATGATTTTGATGAAGATTACGGTGGTAAAGAACCATCATATTTGGTGCATTTACTTTAGTCCAGGCAGTGCTTTCCAGAAATTTATTTCTTTTAATATTTATAAAACCCTTGTAATGTACCATAGTTTGGGTGGGGAGACTGGACATAGGGTGGTGGTGGTAACAAAGCCAAGACTTCCAATGTCCACACTGAGAATTTAACCTCTCTTGGCCTCACTGTCCTCCACTGGCAACTAAGGCAGAGATGGCCTCTGCCACCAGCACACCATGTGCCCCAGCCAGGCGTCCACGTGGTCAGTCATTTCATCCCTCTAAAACTTCCAGAAGTGAGATCTTCTCCATACAATTTACTTAATGAAAGAGCTCTATTTTTTTTTAAGTTTGAAACCATTTCCCTAGTAGCTATGGTCTCTTATAAGTCATCAAGGAAGAGTGATAAGTTTCTAAAGGGCATTTTTTATATTTCAAAATGTTAAGGGGGTACAAATGTTTTTGTTACATGGATACCTTTTATAATGCTTAGGTAGGTGTTTTTAGTGTGCCCATCACTCAAACAGTGTTCATTGTACCCAATAGGTAGGTTTACACCCCTCCCCTCCTCCCACCTCCCCCATTCTTGGTTTCCAATGACAAAAGGGTATTCTTAACCTGCCCATGTTTAACAATCATTTCAATGGTGTGCCTTTCTGTTTTCAGAGAGTAAAACCAGGGGGAGCCAAATAAACTCTAGAGGAAAGATGCTGAGCCCACACATTTGTCAGATCACATGTGAGCAGAGTCCTGGAGGAGGGGAGGGCGAGCCAGGTGCACACCTGAAGGAATGATATCCCAGACAGAGGAAGCGGCAGGTGCAAAGTGCAGAGGCAGGAACATTCTTGGCACAACTGAGGAATGAGAAGGAAGTCAGTGTTGCTGGAGTGGAACAAACAAGGGGAGGGTAGTAAAAACCAAGGCTGGAGAGGCCAATTGCATGGGCTTCAGTTTCACTCTGAGTGAGTAGTCCTTGGAGCATCCTAAGCAGAGGAGTGACATGGCCGAATTACATTTCAACAAGACCATTTAAAATGCAGTGTTGAAATTAGGGAGCAAAGACAAAAGCAGGGAGACTGTGACAATAATCCTGGAGAAAGATGGCAGTGGCTTGCGCCAAGGTGCTGCCAGTGGGGGTGGTGAGAAGTGGTCTGAGTCTTGACAGATCTTTGAAGGGAGGACTAGCAGATTTTGTTGATGAAAAAAACTTGCATTTATACAAAAGGCGAGTCATACGGTACCTGCTATGTAAGATCAAGACAGCTGCGGTCTTTAGGAGCTGAAGAATTCTCTAACCAGTGGCCTCTCCTAGAGCTCAGTACCTGGCTCCCAGCTCTGTGTTCTAGGCCAAAGGGAGGAGTGTATGGTGAGCCTCTGTGATATGTAACTGAATGTGCGACTCAAATAGGGCATGTTAATACTAAAAACCTCCATAATCAGATGGAAAAATGCCTCCACACATTCCGAAAGAGCTTGATGCTGTTCATGGGAAATTGCCAGCCTAGCAGGAGGGTGGGAGCAGATGTGGAAAGGGAGGAGAGGGAGCCACAAGCAGACGAGCCATGGGGAACAGGGAGAAGATTTGAAATCCAGAGAGAAGGAAATCTCAGGGAGTGAGGAGAAGCAGCCCAGGCCAGGGAAATAAGGCAGGGAGGAGTGGTTCGGGGTTCAAGGCTGAAGATGCTACAACTCACACCTTTGCATGTGCCTGAGCTGGCCTGACTTGTGACTTACCCCAACCCACCATCACCCCACTCATGGTAGCTATGGTCTAAAGCACAAGGGTCTCCTCCACCTGCTGGAAGAGGAGCAGATAGGGGAGTTTCCCCACCATCACCACTGCGTGGCCAGTGCGCCTACCAGGGCAGTCTGGGCAGACTAGTAGGAGCAGAACAAACACATTTACTGATTCATTCAGCAAATATTTATTGAATCTCTAGGCCTGGAGATGCAGCAGTGAACAAAACAAGCATCAGCCCCACCCTCTAGCTACTTAAAATCAAGTGGCAAAGACAGACCTCAAATAATGATACGACCAGGTAAACCATACATCATCGGCTATGATAAGCACTTGGACAGAAAAGCCGGGGCCACGGTGAGAGCAAAGCAAAAGGCTGGAGATTTTGGGAAAGACACACTGAGGAGCTAAGCTTTGAAGAGGAGTTAGCTGTATGGAAAGGTAGGGAAGGGAGATGTATTCCAGAGAGAGAGATCTGCAAGGAAAGGCCATGAGGCTGCAGGCAGCAGGACCTGATTGAGGATAAGAACCAGGACCAGCCTGGGTGCAGGGGAAAGTGGTCTGAGATGTGGCCACAGAAAGGAGCAGGGGCAGGTCAGGCAAAGCATCTCTGGCCACATTGATCGTTTGGGTCTTTACCCATCCACCTGTCACAAAAGGGGTAGGCTGGAGCTTCCAGCTGCAGGACCAAACTGCAAGGCAGTGATCAGCTAGAGAAACAAGAATCCAGGCACGGTGGAACTACAGAGGTGGGAAGTTCATTACACCACAGAGGAGAGCTTCCCTTAGATGGATTCCAAAAACAGTCCCTGAATGTCTGCCACAGGAGGCTAAATTCCTCGTCTGTGAGTAGTCCTCTATGTAATGCTGTGTAGCACTTTGCCAGATATCACAAATAGCAACCAGACAATTAGATTCCTGAACCTGCTACAGCTGTGACAGATGTTTAAGTAACAGTATCAATAGTGTTTTTCAATTTCTCCAAAGTGCATAGACTAGTTATGTTTAAAAGACTTTTCCTCAGCAGGGGAAAAGTGATTAAGAATGACAAGGAGACGAACTGAAGTCCAATTATTTACTGTTTAAAATGGCAAGGAATGGGGAGAGTCAGTGACAACCTGGAGATACAGCTGGGGAAGTGTTGACTAGCACAAAAGGGAGTCTAATCACAGATTTCTGCTTGAAGTTGTTTGGGACTAATAGGGCTTTGTTAGGTG
Organism: Indri indri; assembly: GCA_004363605.1. NCBI lineage: Eukaryota > Metazoa > Chordata > Mammalia > Primates > Indriidae > Indri > Indri indri. Next base: position 37,836 of record RJWJ010013013.1, read on the forward strand.
AAGGTTTTAATTAGTTTCGATTTGAATTTACACTTATACAGCTTTTCTCAGCAGTAAGCCCTGTCAAATGTGTGTGGTGAATGATAATCATTCTTTGCAACCATCTATTAACGGTGTCTTCCAAACACTCCAGAGAGATAAACATTGTTTTGCAGAGAGAAGTTTGCAGAAGCTTGTCCCTGTTCATCCTCAGGGAAGTGCTACTGGGATCTCTTTTCCTGGTTCTGTGTCTAGGTCATGTTATTTCATCAGTCTAGATCAGCATAACCTGAGAGGAATATAATGCAAACTACAAATGTAAGACACAAATGGAATTTTAAATTTTCTAGTAGACACATTTTTTTAAAAAGTAAAAAGGAATAAGTGAAATTAACTTTAATAGTATGCATTATTGAACCTATACATCCATAGTAGTATCATTTCAACATGTAATCAACACAAAAAGTGTTAAGGAGATATTTTATATTCTTTGGGAAAAGGTGTGGGTGTGGCTCTGTACTGTCTTCAAAATTCCGTATGTATTTTACATTTACAGCACAACTCAATTGGACTGGCCACATTTCAAGGCTAATGCCACATGTGGCTACCATATTGGATGGCATGGGTCTACACAGTGAGAGTTTCTTCTACCTGATTATGGATTTCACATTTTGTATCTTGCATCGACAATGACTCTGAAATCCCCCTCTGCCTGGGAAACATGACCCAAGAGTTCCTGAATCTGCCACTGCCATCACGAACTCAAAGGCCAGTGTTGAATTAACCATTCTCTCCCTTTTGAAACTTCACCATTTCTGATTATCATCCTTCTTTTTGGCCTCCGTACTCAATAATTTAGTCCCAGTTATTGTTTCTTTGAAGTATCTCTCATATTCATCCTCCACCTTACACTGCCAGTACCTTGACCAGGCTGTTCTCTCACACATGGACCATTGAAATAATGTCCTGATATTCAAACTCAGGCATCCTTCCTCCTGGAAATGTAGTGCAAGGGACTGAGTATATGAGATTCCCTGGCCTCGTTCATTCATTTATTCATTCAGTAAATATTTATTGTGTGTCCACTGTGTGCCAAGACTGTGCTTGCCCCTGAGAATAATTCATACTTTATTAAACTGGCACGATAAATCTTCCAAAAGGGTTCGTTTTACTCTGTGATAAATAATTTAAAATTTTATTTTAACAGGCACAAAATGTTTCATGGAGCAGAATATAAAATCTGTATGAAGTTTTAAGATAAAACAAGAGATTTCACATAAATGTCTAGACTTCACATGAATAAACTTGACATAGCCATAGGCTATGCTCTCGGTTTCCCCAGATGATACATGTTCCCCGTTCCTCTGCTGTAAGAAATAACTTTGATGGAAAAGTCTGAGGAAGAACAATAATTTCTCCTCCTCCTCTATTTTCTCTCTCCTCAACCCGAACAACACAGAACTGTCAGATGGCCTTGCCACATCCCGCCTTCATAGTCACTCTGTGTTTAACTAAGGGGCTGTTGCTCTGTGAGAGTGCCTACTTCTAAGGAAACCAAATTAACACTCCAGAAACTATGTTTCACAATTAAATTCTAAACTAGGTAGTACCGACTAATAATGCCCATATACAGTAGGTTCTCTGAAAGTGCATACTGATGATGTGGATAACGAATTCCAGAGGTGATCAGAAAAGGAAGGTGAGTTTATGGAATGAAGAAATCTGAGAAGGTCCCATCCAGTAAGCGGAGCTTCAATAAAATGTGAAAATGGGGTAACCACATCAGGGAGAAGAAAGGGTGGTTGGGGCTGAAAAGAATCAACAATATCTGACTCCAGCCTGGTCACCGTCGTAACCTCCAGGACCTTGCTCAGTTGTTCTCATGCCTGGGAATTCTTCCCCAACCTCCACAGAGAGTTGAAGGCAAAAGTCAGATCCGCCTCCTGGGGGGACTCCTCCCTGATGCTTGCAGTTAACTTCAGTAAGAATTAACTTCCTCCCAATCTTAGTATTTTGAAATGTTAAGTAATAGACCTGCAACACCTTTTGGAAAACTGGAGAGTAACTCCTGACTTCAGTGCTATGATCTCTGGGCAGATTAGTTTAATTACTCTAAAATCAGCTTCTCTTTGCCTTGTGATACAGCAATCTGCCCAAGGTAATGCATCTGCTTGGGAAATGTTGGGCTCTTCCTTCTTCAAAGTACTGCAGTACTCAGGCCTGCCACTAACGTGAGCAGGCCAAAATCAAGAGTACAGCCAGCACATTATGTCTAAATATTTAAAAGTTATAAATCAAACTAAAAAAAAAAACACTAATAAAAATATCTATCCTCTTGCCTTGCAAAATATACCTTAATACTGACCTGAAGGTGAGGTTTGAACCCTTGGACTCCTTGGAGTTCTTTGCAGGAACTTGGCCTTGCAAGACAATGCAGCCCTTATGTCTCAACCTGGCCAATTTTCCTTCCCACCCTCCCTCACTCTGCCCCCTACCCAGAAGGGCCTCACAAATATGACACCCCATTTTCTGCATCCAAGCTATTTTCCCATCCCATCCCCATAAGCAGCTGCCCCTTGGTCACCCTCAGGCATCAGGAGCAGCATAGCCTACCCTATAGGAGACTGACCCAAAGGAAGAAGCTCATAGAGGCCCTAGGTGAGGCTGTAGGGAATTTCTGGGTCTCAATACAATAGCATGATGAGGGTGCAGGGGTCACCTATGGGTATGTCTTCTTGGCCCCACAGACTTCTCATCCTGTGGGTGTGGGCCTATTACAGGACAGCCAGGTTCATTTGCCCACTGGGCAGTAACAGACCAATACACTGAAACAGCAGGCATTGTAGCAAGGAAATAATTTAGTAATTACTGGGCATCCGGATGAGGAGACAGGAGGAAGCCCTCAAATCCAACTCCCCAAAGAGTTACGGGCTGGGGTTTTTAACGGAATTTTGGTAGGCGGGGTCTAGGGAACTGGGAA
>RJWJ010013014.1:0-40758 GCA_004363605.1 Indri indri
GGTGCCTTGGCCCCATCAGGAACACATCCTCCCTCTGTTCAGGAGGATTAAGAGTCCTGACCCAGGATGCTCTTGTCTTCAGCCAGAGGTGGGAGAGAAGAGAGCCAGAGCAGAAGGGCTGGGTCTCTGTGGCGCAAGTTAAGCTGTTTCAACAAAATCAGCCTTGAACCCAAGTGCCTGTTGGCCAGTGGCCACTTTGGATGTTGGGCTGGATTGTCTTAGTTTATGTGAAAAGTTAATGCCTATTTGGCCAGATGTTGTGTGGGGAGTAAGGAACTTTGTGGCAATTTAGAAAGTCCATCCTGCAAGCCTTGGTTCTTGTGCTCTGGGGGACTTTGTCTATTCTGTGTGGCTGGGCACAATGCCAGCGTCCAGGCTCCCACCCCCACCCCAACCCTGGACATCTGCACCCATCATTTGGTGTAAAATAATGGACTTTTTTTTGCTATGAAAACTCTTCCTGGTATCTGACTTACACAAGGGCTGTCCAGAAAGTATCCAGCCATGCGCTCCATTCTCATTGTGGCTGTGGAAGTTAAGGAATGGATGCATACTGTACCTGCCAGTGAGTGCCGCCTGCTGTTTTGGCTACTGTCATGCACCCCACGACACCAGCGGGTGATATTCATGTGGACCACACATGCAACTGATTGTGGCAGCCTTGGTTTAACCTCTCAGAGTCTCTGTTTCCTCATCTGTAAAAAGAAATAATACAACCTCATCCTGGGACTGCTGTGAGATTAATGCAGTATGGAAAGAGTGGTGAGTATTTAGCTTGGTGCCTGGTGTCTGTTACTGTTATTAGATCTAGGTGCCATGATCATCAAAGCTAAATATAAAGGCGGATCTCTGCATGTGGAATTATAACTAAAGCCCCAGAGTGCCTGTTAAGGTGTGTGTTTGGCTAATTCATGGCCACTTTTCATCTAGTAACTCCTTCCTCTTCCTACTACCTGAAGGAATTGTGCGGAGCTTTCAGAGTTAAGCCAACCCAGTGTCAGTGTGGTCAGCTGCCAGCCCTGATCATTTGAGCGGTGGTCAGTGCCCATCTCTATATAGCAGGAAAAGGATTTGTGCAACCATCCGGCCAGTCAGGTCGGCAGAGAGTCAGCCAAGGGAGGAAGGGAGGGCACCACCTTTGCCAAGTGACTTCTCTGGTGGCGGTTACTGGTCCTGCTATGTGTCATCTCATGTAATCCCCAGGGCAGCCCTGAGACACGGGCCCTCGTGTTAGCATCCCTATTTTACAGGTTAGGAAAGGGTGGTGAATGGTCGCAGAGCAGTAGGTGATGGAACTGGGCTTAAACCCAGGTCAGTCTGACTCCAAAGCCTGAAGTCTTTTCATAGCACAAAATGTCGTAAGTGGTTTGATGGAATCGACTAGAATGTTACTGCTTAGCTTGTCCCCAGGCCAACAAGAGGTATTTAAATGCTTATTAAATTAGGCCAATGCAGTTCAAATGGGCCATCAATCAGCTCCACATGTGGACAAACAGAGGCTGCTAGGAAAGTATTAAATGGCTATTCTACCAGCTCAAATGACGCTGTTAACTTCCGTCTAGCTCGCCCTCAACTACCCCTAGGAGAGCCGACGTGGGTGGGTGGATCACTTATCTGCGGGACATGGGGGTCCTGAGAGCTTGGGCCCCAGCTCATCTGACCTTGAGGAAGATCTCTGTCCCAGGTCAATCAGGGGTGAAGCTAACCCTGTCCAAAACCCTGAGGGAAGGCCATTTTCAGGTCCTCATGGAGGAAGGGAAACATTAATGTCTCCAAAGAGCTTCCTTTACTTAATAAAACAAGAGTAGCATGCACCAGACCTGCAGAGGAAAGGAAGGTGACAATAGCCCAGAGGCCAGCGTCAGGGCTTAGCCCCACGTGCAAGGTGCTGCTGTGCTTTCCGGCCGCCTTGGTTTTTAGGACGCCCTGGCAGAGCATCCACTGAAGTGGTTCTCAGATAAAGAAAAATCACTGTTACCGGAACGTTTGAGGTTTGAGGGTTTGGGTCCAATGAGGTGTTGAGTGTGACTTAAACAGCTAATTTATTTTTTCTCAACACTTGTTTGGCAACTTGTAGTTGACATTGGATGCTTCTGCCGGCATAGCATCCATTTCCCCCTCTTCTCAGAAGAGCATCCTGAGTTCTCCTTTGGGGACCATTCCTTCCTTCCTCTCGGTCTGCTGGGCTGAGTGAGGCCAGCTCCATTCACCAGTTCTGGGAATGGGCGCGGGACCAGGGAAGACCAATCTGTGGGCTTCATGCCCTGGGAGTGATTGTTTTGGAGATGGGTGTGTGTCTTCAGCCAGACCCAAAGAGAATCAACCCTGAGGTTTTGCTGGAATTTGGGGACAACACACTGTCTTTCTGCAGAGACTGTAAGCTAGTTGCCCACCAGCCTGGAACTGCTGGTGGCCGTGTTGCCACCACATAGGGAGAGCTACCTGAGACTAAAGCCAGCCCAGAGGAAGGAAGGGAGAAGAGACGGTGAGACAAAGATCCCTGATGACATCTTTGCAGCAGCTGGATCCAGCCATGGGATTTTTCAGTTACATGAGTTAGTATATTCCTTTTGGTGTGTATGCAAGTTTGAGTTGAGTGTCTGTGTCTTAGACCTGAAAGCATCCTGTGTCATGTAGAAACATTCCTCAGATACATCGGTAAATTGTGTGCTGAGACTATAATGAAATTTTTTATTTGAAGTTTATTTGACACTTAATGTTGTTGTGATTGTTTTATGCTGTAGATATTAAAGATGTAAGAGAAATTGTGTAATGCCTGGGCCGTATCATGGAAAAATAAACGAAGCTAAACAAACTTACTCTGCAACATTTTGTAATAAATCCCAGACACCTGCTTCCCCAGAGTCAGAAGTATCTAAATTTGAATTCTAGCTCTGCTCATTACCTTGGACAACTGCTGTAACTGTCATGGGCTTCAGTTTCTTCATCTGCAATAAGGTGGTAACGAGAGTGGCCACATCATTGGGTCCCTTCGGAGAATTATCTGAGATTATAAAAATAGGCAGCCTCATTACACGCCTATGAGATAGGAACTAGGGGGGCAGAGAGATTAAGTACCTTGTTCAAGATCTGCCAAGTAGTAAGAGGCAGAACTCTGATCTGCCCTGTTTACCATCTCATGAGGCTGCAAGAGGTTAAGTAACTTGCCCAAGGTTGCACCTCCTAATAATGCATGGGAAGTCCTTGTCACACGGCCTGACACATAGTAAATCTTCAAAAATGTTAAGGATATCAAAAAGAAAGAAGAGCGTTAGCTGGTTGGTTACACTTCAGGGCAGGGCCATGTCTGCAGTAGTGGCAGAATGGAGACTTTGAATTGCGGCAACTTACTTGCTTCTCTGGTCTTTGTTTCCTCCTATGTACATCGAGGGGGTCAGAGTTGTTGGTCCCCAGGGGTCTGTCCGCTGTAACCCTCTATTGGCCCTGGGATCAGAGCCGTTTCTCACAACCAAGGTGACCGGGGCTGCACCGCTGGCGTTAGTGAGCATTTTCACACGAGGGGCTGCACCAGAGCCGCTGTTCTCCCTGCCTGCCAGCCCGCAGGTGTGAGCCCAAGGCTGCATCCCCCCAGCCCTCACTGCTTCCAGCATGGGTCTTCTCTCTGGAGTTTTCCATCTTTCTCCATCCCAGTCCATTTCCAAGGTTAAGGAAGAAAAATGTGACCAAAACTGGCCATCTCTGAACCACAGCAAGGAAAGGGCAGGCCCGGCCCGCAGCCTCCCTCCATGCTGAACTTGCCTTGTTTCCATGACCAAGTCCCACCCTCTTTCCTGATCACTTTAAAAACTTTTATCACATCTGAAAACGCTTCCCAAATGGCAACAAACTCGCCCAGAAAAAAAATAAGTGTTTTGATGAGTTAAGTGTAAATGAATCAAAACCATATGGATTAAATTTCCCCTGAAACACACTCAGCATTAACCAGTAAGGACAAATGCTTGGGGACAGTAGGGGCTGGGGTGGGAGGGGGTGGAGAGCTTGGGGTCCAACTCGGACCTTCGTCTGTGCCCCCGAGCCACAGGCCATTTGTTCCACAGTGTGCACACCCCCAAAGTCCCAGACCCCCTAACCCGTTCTCAGCTTTTCATAAATGAAAGGACAATCTTAGACTGGAACTTAATGAGACCTTGGAGGAAAAACGCAAGCAAGCAGGGGCATCTTGTGTCGGCTGCCTTGCTGTGCGAGTGTTTCTTTCAAAAGTGGCAGGTCTGTTTGCTGCCACTCTTATTCAGGTCCCCGCCGAGGAAGGGAAACATTAATGTCTCCAACATTGCACAAACAAGTTCATTTGTTCATTCATTCAAAGGACATTTAGTAAGCACCTAATGTGTGTCAGAAACTGCAGAGAGGAATAAAACAAAGAAGGGGGAAGTAATGAGGGCAAAGAGCCACTGCCCTGAAGGAGACCAGCTTCTCTGTTCCCTGTCCCTCTGCCATGACATCATCCCCTCCCGCTGTTCTCAGTGGGTCACCCTTGCTTTCAGTGACACCAAGCTCTCTCCTGAGAGGCTTTCAGAACAGTTTGGGACTATTTTCCAAGGCTTTGGCCGAGTCTGGGAACATACCGGATGGCAGCTTATCTTCTCTGCACTGCATGTTCATCAAAGCCCAGCTTCTCCTACCCAGGCACCACGGCAGCCTCCTGACTGGTCATCCTGTGCTGCAAGATGCTGAAACTTTTGTTCTGTGAAATAAAATGTTCCATGGTCAAAACGTTTGCAGAAGCACAGAGTTAGGAAAAGTTAAATGGGCTTTTTATTGCAGGACTTCTCAGAGCCTTTCTTCTGCTAATATGCACTGTGGCTCTCGAAAACCAAACCTCATTTGATCACAGAATCTTATTTGCCTCAAATACTTATATCTGTTGTTTCGGGGGACACAGTTGAAGACAGGTGTCCTAGACAATGGCTCGCTCTACAACCTTGAACAAGCAAATTAATGTGTTCACTCAAAGAACATTTATTGGGCACCTCATTTATGTCTTCAGTACTCTTCAGTGAAGAGTGATCAGGAGGCAAAGAGGTAGAACACAGAGTCCCCTCCATGAGGGAGATCAGCTTTCCTGGCCGTGTTGTCTCATTCGGGTCACACTTGTTCTCCTTGTTCTCAAAGGCCTTAGAGAGGCCAACGACTTTGGTATTTGAACCCTTTTTAGGAAATACATTCATTAAAAGTTGCAAAGAAGTTTTCAAGCCTCCTACAGGAGAAGCCTTCCAGGTTGACATAATTTGCATGGACTAAACTGCGTGGCCAGCAGCCTTAGCTGTTGGGAGAAGGTGGCTAAACTTGCCATCTCAAATTGTAGAGGAGGCAGGAGTGATCTTTAAGAACCGTCCATAAATGCTTGTGTGTCTTTTCCTACTTTAAGCCTTGCCTAATTCTCTTTTTTTCTTACAAGTTCCATCTTTACCATGGGAGCTTTCTTCTTTTCTTTTTAATCTGTTTTTGTGCCTCTCTTGGACTAAAGGCAATTTGCCTCTTATTGTTCAACTCTGCCCACCTGAGCCTCCAACGCCTTTCCAAAAATACTCAATGACCTTCTCTGCCTACTGGTTTTCTTCAATCGCACATTCCTGGGGGCAACTGGACTTGACTTGGTCCTTTAAAAGCTGGGTTTCTAGGTGTGATGGGCTGCTGTTTTATCGGGAACAGGAAGGTGGGGAGAGAGTACAGTGTCTGACCTCTGGCAGCCTTCACAGAAGGGTTTTGAGTTTCTGTGATTAGGGGAGCAAGGTCCATAAAGAAATTGCATTCAAGACAAGGGGTAGAAGAGCACAGAATCTGGCACTCTCTGAGGCTCTGGGCACAAGCAGGGCCACATCTGCACGTGGGCTACATCTCATAAATATATATGCAGGGAGGAATACTGAACCTGTCAGGGGTTGTCCATAGTTATGTGGTATTTCCTTTAAGGGGTCTCCTTTCCAACAGTCAGGATGAGGTCTTGTGCATCCTAATGTTGCCCTTAAAAGTAATCATGACCTAGTTTGTATCCCAGGATGGTGATATTTGGGAGATCTGGAATATGTAGACTTTCTCGGCCATGTCAAGGGTGTACCTAGCCTGTTCAAACGAACTGCATTGCACTTCTGCATGCTATATAAGCAGCAGATTTTGGACAGGGAAGAAAAACATCATTTTCACAGAATCCATCAAAACAGTTGGTGCTGAGGTTGCAGCTCGGGAAGGATGAGGCACGTTACCTGCTTATTCACCTCAGCTTCCACTTACAGATCAGATTTATGTGTAGGGAGATGATGGTCTTTCTCCAACCAAAAAGTTGCCTTCCCCAAAATACTTATGGCGGACAAATATGTGGTGAGGAATTTAAGATCTTAATGAAAAAAAATAAGGTTTATAGCAAAGGTTACAAGCAAGGCTATGAATGCTCTTAAAAATATGTTTAAGAGAAAATGTGCCCCAAACATATATCTGACAAAGGACTAGTGTCTAGAATATATTATTTCAAAAAACTCTCAAATCCTAGCTATCAAAAAAAAAAAAATGCACTCTAAGTAGAAAATGGGAAAAGACATGAAGAGACATTTCACCAAAGAGGATATACAGATGGCAAACACACACGTGAAAAGATGTTCAGCACGATTAACCATTAGAAAAATGCAAATCGAAACACAACGAGATATTACTAACACCTACCAGCATGGCTAAAATAAAAAATAGGGACAACACTAAATGCTGAAAAAGATGTGGAAAAATGGGATCATTCATTCACTGCTGGTGGGAATGTCCACCCTGGAAAATGGTTTGGCAGTTTCTTACAAAACTAAACATGCAATCACCATACGACCCAGCAAATTGCACTCTTGGGCATTTACTCCACAGAAATGAAAACTTACATACACACAGAAACCTACACACGAACGTTCATAGCAGCTTTGTTCATGATACCCCAAACCTGCAAACAACCCAGATGCGCTTCGATGGGTAAACGGTTAAACAAACTATGGTAGATCCACACCATGGACCGGGACTCAGAAATAGAAAGGAACAATTGAGGCACAAAACAATCTGGATGAATCTCCAGAGAATCGTGCTCAGTAAAAGAAAAGCCCATCCCCAAAGGTTCCATATTGTATATTCCATTTACGTAGCATTCTTGAAATGACAGAATTATAAAAATGGAGAACACAGTGGTTGCCAGAGGTTTGGGATGGGGGTGAAGTGGGGGCAGGGGGGAAGGGGGTGTAGTTACAAAAGGGCAACAGGAGGGGTGCTTGTGGTGCTGGACCTGCCTTGTATTATGACTGTGACAGTGGACACAGGAAGCTACATGCGTGATCTATTTGCATAGCATGAAACACGCACACGTTACCAGCATCAGAGCCAAGACCGGGAGAAGTTCAGCGCAAAGTCAAAGGCGAAGCGACATCTCCCCAGCCCTGACCGTGACCCTGCTTGACTGGGTGGGAAGCTGGCAGAAGAAGGTAGCAGTGAGACCCCCAGAGACATCTCTTTTCCTTCTCGACGGCTAACTTTAAGTTTCAGAAGAACTTTTCGTTTGGGAACACTCAAACTGAAATCCTCGGGGAGTGGGTTGTGGTTAGAAAGAAGGCACATCAGAGTCTATGCACATCATTCTGATTTTTCCCAAGGAGAAGAATCTTGGGGGAGAGATGATCGAACCCACCTAGAGACAACCTGAGAGACTGAACACACCAACGGGGAGCGGCGAGACTGTACGTAAAAACAGAACTTTGACCCACAACCTGCAGCAACCTCTTATCGACAACAAACAACCCAGGAAGCCAGTGTTGTCCGATTTGCAGGAAGCCAGTTTGCTGTCTCTAGTGATAATCCAGGAAGCTGAACAATAACTCCTGTGACAATCGACCCCAAATGGCCAGGGCTCGATTAATAACTGACAGCTTCCCAAATTGTTGTCTTCACTTTCAACTTAGGACAACCGGAGAAAGACAAATTGGCCCCCAACCCATCACACAGGGTGCCCCCCTTCCAGTAGCCCACCCACAGCTCCCCCAAGCCACCCGCCTCCAAGCAGGACACATCAGAGCTCCTTTTTCTACTATAAAGCTTTCCTGTCCCTCTGCCTGTCTTTGAGTTTCTGCCAAAAAAAGTGACGGTGGCTGACTCCCTTGCTATAGCAAGCTCAGAATAAATAGCCTTTGCTTTCCTCGTTTGGTTGGTCTTTGTTTATATCCACACACCTTTCTAGATATTTGTGGAACAAATGATTTCAAGCAACTAATGGAATCACCTGCTTTCCTGGCACCCCAGGCAGTGAATGGGTGACTGTCACTGCTCCTTGCTTCACAGGTGCCCTCCCTGGCCTGTGCTGTGATGGCTCCACTGGCGTCTAGAACAGGCCTGAGTGGCAGCAGCAGGACCCACTGTGGGGGGGAAAAGTGCTTGTTTGGGTTGGTGTCCACTCTGCTTGCTCCATGCCCTGCCTGATCTCTTGGTGCCTGGGCTAGGCTGATTGTTAAACATTTCAGCCTTCCCTGCTAACTCTTGAGCTAAGTTGCATCTGTCCTCCTGGCCAATTCAGTACCACGTTTCTTACTGAAAGTGACACAGAGGATGAAGAGTCATGGGCTGGCTTCTCATCTCAGCACTCACTAGCAGGGCAAGCCACATCCCTTCCCTGGTCCTGTCTCTGCTAATAGGAAGACTGGACCAAGTAATATCTTGGGTTCCTTCCATATCTCACCCTGCTGAATCGTCTGTCCATCTCCTCCCAGGCCTCAGGCATGTCGGACCCCACAGAAGCCTCAGAAGGACCATCCTGGAGGGGCTCACCTTTCGGAGAGGGAGGGTGAATTGAGGGAGTGGCGTCTCCACTGCCCAGTCAAGCAGAGGCAAGTCCAAGGCTGAATCAAGTTCTCGTTTCCTGCACTAGATCTGTGGTTCCAAGTGGTACCCTGCAGGCACCCCCACCCCTAGAGCTGCCACACCCTTCATTATAATTCACAGCTCACACACTTGATTCCCCTGGAAACGTGTTTTTAAAATTGAATGAATCCAGAGTTCACACACGTTGCCTGAACGTGACATTGTGTAACACTTTCCTCCCCGGCCCTGACCATCCACCTCCCAATCTCCCTGAGAAACCCATTCTCATCGAGTGGCATTAAAAACAAAACAAAACAGAATCCTCGCTTCCACTTAGAGGCCTAAGTCCTGGGGAGCAGGAGCAGAGGAGAGGTTGTCTCCTCTAAAGTTCAGAAATAAAAATGACTTTCTCCTTTCAGCTGCTGTTCCCTGATGTGCCTCTGTGATCAGTATCAAATGCTCGGTAGCAAGGATTTCTGTAGAGCCTTCTCAGCTAAAATAGATTTAACCTGCCCGTTGCTCTTTGTTCGAGAACAATGGATGTAACAATAAGGAGCTGCTATATTGTTCAAGCATGAATAGTCCCAATTCTAGATATTTGCTGTTGGGCCCTGTAGATTACCCGCAAAGAATGTCCGGCTCCGTCTGTGGGGAAAGGTTATGCTACGGGCGAGCAGTCCGGGCTGTTTGCTGGTAATGAATCAATAGAGGCCTGCAATTAATGATGCCTTATTTCAAAATGGTAGGGAGTCGCCCTTTGAAATGGGGTCTGTTTTCTCCTCCAGTCTGATTGCACAGCGCAGGGTGTCTCCAGTTTGGATGGGTCAACTTTGTGCGTGAGCAGGGGTTAGGGGCTGGCGGGAAGGAGCGGAGGGTGGCAAGAGAGGTTTCTTTGGAGGCTGACGGGGGTGAGCTCTGGAGGAAATGAAACCCGTATGTGTGTTGTTAGCATGTGGCTGGGGACCAGGCAAGCATTGGGGCCACGCGGGAAGGGCGAGAGTGTCTTCTGAGATTTCCATCCCCAGTTTTTCGGCTGGGCAAGCTTCTCGCTACGCGGCTACAGATGGAGTGTTCGAGGGCCCACGGCTGGTGCACTGTGACGTTGGCAGAAAAAAACACAGGCTTTGGGCCCAGCACAACTGCACTCCTGTCATTAACCAGCAGTGTGACCTTAGGCAAACTGCTTGCCCTCACTGAGCACCTTGTCTCATCTGTCAAATAGGAATGTCATCACCTCCCCTTGCAGGGGCCTTGCCAGGAAAATATGTTCCCCTTGTAGGGACTCAATCAATGGGCGTGGTAGACGTTGCTTGTTAACCAGTGTCCATCCTTCCCTCTTCCTCACCAAGAGAATCCCAGCTTTGCTCAGAGCAGCCAGGTATTCATCCAAAAATCCCTATTTCCTAGTGTCCCTCCTAGTTGGGGTGGCTGCATGACATTGTTCTGGTCAATCGAAAATGGACACCTGCTGGGTGGGGCTTCCTGGAAAGTGATTGTTTCCCTGATGTTAAAAAAAGGCAGATTGCACAAGGCTTTTGTCCTCTCCCAAGCCCTCTTCTTCCTCCCTGGAATGCAGTCCTGACACCTGGAAGCATGGGAGCTGCCGTCTCGCACCCGTGAGGACGAACTCCACACCTGCCGAGGCCAGCGGGACAGAAGGGTTGAGGGAGCCGCAGGTATTGACGCTGTCACCTCACGGAGCGGCTGTGTGGTCCTGGCGGCCTCCCCAGGACCTCTGTCAGGTGAGAACTGTAAATCCCCATGTGATGAAGTCACTGTTGCTTGAGCCGGGCACAATCTCTAAATGATACCTGCTGATTAGATTTCTTCAGGCCAGCAAAACCAGCCCTTGGGAACTTCCTTGGGGACTAAGGTGAGGGGACGAACACACTGGGAGACATATCGCCAGGTCTCTGATATCTTAGGACCTCGCCACCTTCCCCTGTATCTGTCAGCCCATGCACCTGAGCTTTTCTATTTACATAGGCTTCCTTGCTTATTAGTAAATCGGGGCTTCTGGGGAAGTGGAGTTAAATTAAGGAAGATCAGAGGCAAAGACAGTCAAGGCACTATATAAATACCTGTCTGCATCATACGAGATACTAGAGTTAATCAACTCCAAGAACAAAGGCAGCGCCTGAATGAAGAAACCGCCTGCCGGAGCCGACTAGAGCAACCCTGCTGAGTTCGGGAAGTAAATATGGGAACCAACAAGCCAAAAATAATAATGATAATAAAATTTTAAAAGCTTCTTCCCTAAGAAAGAAGGCTTTGCTGAAGTCTTATCCTCTGGAGAGATAGCCGAGAGTATTGCGCTCATCCAAAGGGACTTCAGTGGAACCTTGGGGGAGTACAGGCATGCCTTAGCTGGGACTGTCTTGGGAGAAGTAGAGGCATGTCTTAGCCAAGGCTGTTGGGGTGGGGCCCCTTGGCCCAGTGGGAGAGCTGGAAGGGAGCTTCCTATTGACCTTTGAAGGTCACGCTGCTGACCCCACAGCTCTGGGCAGTGTGGCTTGGAGGCTGCCTCTCTAGGAGTATGGTGGAGTAGAAGTGAGTCACAAATGAGCTAATCACCATTAATGTGTTGGCTGAAACTGCCAGTCTGACATCCCTCCTAATGGCTGACAAATGTCAGGGTGACTTGTGTGCTTTTTTTGTTAATTAAATTGGTTAATTAGGTCCCAGAGGCCTAGCTGCTAATTATGAGCTGCAGCCGAATATGAGTTTAAAAAAAAAAAGAAAAAGATGCAAGGAAGTTAAAACAAAAGAGAAAACACACACACACACACACACACACACACACCCCAACTCCTTTGTGTTCTTTACAAACTGTACTGTTACCTTCTCTTAATTTCTGACCTACCACATGTTACTACCTTCTTGATGTGTTCAAAAAAAAAAAAGCAAGAAAAACTCCAATCCTGCCTTTTTCCACGAGGAGCATCTGCTCAATCAGTGCCTCGTTCATTAATTTTCTGCCAATTAGCAAGGAAGAAAAGGTATAGAGGGAGGGAGAGAAGAAAGTCCAGATTTGCAGCCGAATGCGCTACCTTGTGAAGACAGTGTTTTCAAAAGCCACACGTTCCCTCCCGTTTGGAGAAAGAGGTGGTAACATTCAACCAGACCCAGCAGTGACTTGTTGATGGGAAAGTTTCTGAACACTCATCCAGAATTTCACGGAACAGGCCCCAGACACAAGTGTGATGACACAGAGCAGTGTGCCTTGTCCTGTGGAGGAATAATCCGCCTTAAAGGTAAATAAAGGGACTTCCAGCTCATGGAAGACTCTGGAAATTTAGTGCTGCAGGTCAATATCTCCAAAAGCACCTCCCAGCACGCAACCACACATGGCTGGCATTGTCTTACCGCAGTTCTCACTTACGATTAGGAAGAACATTGAAGGAAGTTGAATTTTCTAGCTTCATACCTCTGATTCACACGGCTTCTGGGAGCTGGCAAGCCCCAAATAAACTGGCCAATGTTCTTTGGTTGGTGGGAAGAGGGAAGGGAAGAGACAAGCAGGGAAGGGAAGAGACAAGCAGGGAAGGGAAGGTGGGGATGGGGGTAGGGGAGGAACTCAAAGGACCTTTGAGGCAGAATCGGGTTTTCCAGCCCCCGAGGTTCTGGCAGCAATATTTAGACTCTTCAAGGGTAAGCTGCCCTAGCCTCAGCGCTCCTCCCTCTCAGAGCCCCGGGCTAGAAGAGTCCGGGACTTTGAAAACACATGGCTGGAAGTTCAGGAACTTCAAGAAC
This sequence comes from Indri indri, assembly GCA_004363605.1. NCBI lineage: Eukaryota > Metazoa > Chordata > Mammalia > Primates > Indriidae > Indri > Indri indri. The sequence continues at coordinate 12,586 of RJWJ010013014.1, forward strand.
GGGCCTGACCCAGGCACTCTGCAGAGCAGCCTTCCCCTCCTTGGAGCCTGGCATTCCCCGAACACTCGGAAACCATCCTGACCACACCTGCTTTCTCTCTCACTCATTCATTAGACACACCGGGCACTTATCGTCAGTATCTTTAACGTGAGAACCTTGCTTATGTTTCAATCATTCTTGAATCTCTTTTCCATATTTGGTCGAGTGGCATCTGCTGTTCTTTCTCCAAGATTCTGTAGTTTTTAAGACCCTGCAACCCAAAGAGATATCAAAATTCTCTTCAGGTTTACTTTGGGCACTGCTCTGCCCCAGGGTCTCATGTGAGACTCAGAGGAGAGGTGTGGGCGGCAGAAAAGGGGACATTGTATTTCATGGGATGTTGAATGGTTTGCCCATCGCACCCTCCGTACCACCTGGTGCTTTCTACCCAATCCTTTCTAGGAAGGAGCTTCCCTGAGGGGACAGTGGCTATTGAAGCCCCAGTTCTCAGAACAGGGAGCCCACGGGGTCTTTGGGGTGTCCCTGTTCCCTTTTGGTAGAGAAACCCCACAGTCAATCCCAATTTTCTTCTGTTTCATCATCACCTGAAAGGGAAGGTAATTTGACCACCCTGAAAGGTTGGGTGACCAACTGTCCTGGCCTGCCCAGGACTGAGGGGTTTCGTGGGACATGGGGCTTTCAGTACTCAAGGAGAAAACTCCCACACAAACCTGGATGAGGTGGTCACCCTCCTGGAAGGCAGATTTTTAATTGTTTGTTTAGGAGAGTCATTGCCGTTGACTCTCTGGAGGTGCTAATTCCAAACCACCCAGCAAGTTAATAAACTCAGTAAAAAGCTTGGGGCCATTCCGTATATCAGCAGATGCTAGATGTCTCTATGTGGCTTGGGGAGGTTCTGATTGCAGAATTCATAGAAACACGTAATTTCCCGGCCAACAGATCACGAGCTGCAGGTCTCACCCCCTTGGAAGTTGGAGTCCCACATGGGAACTTTAGAACATGAAGTCCTCAGTTGACTAAGCTGCTATCCACAGACTGCATTTTGGAATATTACAGACAGTGAGGGGGGAAATGTTTAGGAGTCAACAAAACAAAAACAAAAAACCCAGAGGGGCCTTGTGGAAGTTGCTGGATTTCATCTTTCAACCGTGCCTTGATGTTAAATGGCTAAACATGCTACCTTCAGATTTACTAAAATACTGCAAAAAGAAAGGTTCACACCTCCCGACAGAAGGAAAGAAAGACAACAAAAATTGGGGAAGGAGAACTAACAGGTATTGAGCACCTAAAACATGCCATCCCATGGATTACACGATGTTTCCATTTAATTCTGTATTTGACAGCTGAGGGGACCAGGATTTAGGAAGGAAAGTAATCTAGCCAAGGTCACTCAGCTAAGAAGTGGCAGACCTGCAAACTGTAATAATAATAATAATGATAATAATTTAATTAAAATAACCCTAATATTGGAACAATGGTTACTATGTATGAAATGCTACTTAGGCCCAGGAACTAGAATATCTCCGTTAGTGTTTAATCCCATTTAACCCTCAAACAGCCTTCCAGGTTTGTACCAATATTAAGCCCATTTAACACGTGGGTAAGAGATCGTGCGAGCTGCTGGACGACGCCCAGCCAGTAAGTGGCAGAACTGAGGTTTGAACCTATGTCTGGCTCCCTAGACCGTGCATTTCTCATTGCACAATTCTCTTGATCCTTCCAGTTTACAACAACACTTTTGATTGTGTTATCACATTTCATCATTGAGTTTAATATTTTCTCAACTTAAAAAGGGAGGCCAAGAGAGATTCTGACTTGCCGCAAATCATGTAGGATTTAAGTGTGGGAGCCTGGCAGAAACTGACTCAAAGTCTAGCACTCTAGGAGAACCATGGCCCTATGTGTCCACTGGAGGAAAACAAGATATTCTTCCAAAATGGTGGCGTTCTCCTCTTTCCCACCGGGAAGCTTTTGAAATAATGGGATCAACCCACAGGGGATCCCTGAGTGACTCAGAAGGCGAAAGAAGATGGTTATTATGGGGCGCAAAGACAAGCGAGACAGAGACCCAGCCAACAGAGCCTGCTCCCCCAGACCATGCAGAAAGGCCTGGGTCTTGCCTGCGCATGGAGTATTGACCTGATGGTATTGACAGTCCCCCGCAGCCTGCCTTTCCTTATTGACAACCAATGGTGGCGCCTAAAGTTCAAACACTGCTGGGCGGCTTTCATGTTTGTAAACAGTATTGACATGCTTAAGTCAGGGCCCATCAGACTGCAGGATTAAACAAGGACGGAGCCAGAACATTTGGGAGATTCAATCCGGAAGCAGCTAATTAAAATCAGAGCTAGGAATGAAGCCATAAATGGTGGCCAATTAATGCAAATGCCTCCCGATCCCGGACACCCCAGTACCCCAGCCCAGGCTTTCCCGTGCATGTGGCCAGATGCTGCCTGCTTCCCCTTAGGATAAAACTGGGTCCAACACTGTCTTTGACAGAGCCTCTTAGGCCAGTGACCCTGCAGTAGGCTCCAGAAAAGATGCACTGTTTGAGAAGACTGGGTGGTCTGTGAGAGAAGACAGACATCTGACATCCCCACTTTGACCCAGGATATTCTGATGCAATCTAGAAAATACATGCTCAAACTCTTTAAGGGAAAAAAAAAAAAAAAACCACCAAAGATATTATGAAGAAATGTGCACAAGAACAACACTCCCTTCTGGACTCCAAGAGGGTCAGTTTTGAGGACAAGATTAGGCTTGGGAAGGAAGGAAGGCTCAAGACAGTCTTGTCCTCATTATTTGTTAATTTTAAAATGTATTTTTGCATGATGGTGGCTCAACATCAAAAGGACCATGTTGAAAGATCCTCAACTCAAAACAACCCTGTCCAAAGGCCCTCTACACTGTTGGGGTGACCTAGGTGTGTGAGCGTGGCAGCCAGTTGCAGTTGGGACAAACAACTTCTTGCCCCCAACTGACTACTCAGGGAAATATCTTAAGAGCTGCAATAATAGGGAAGTAATTCATGCTTTTATTGGTGCCACACTTTCTACTTCTCACTGTCTTTAGCGTAGTTTTGTTAAAAGCCAATCAAAATAATGACCAACGTTTATTCAGCACTGAACTGTGTGCCAGGCACAATCTAGAGCACTTTGCATGCATTAGCTCATTTAATGTTCATACAAACCCCAAGAGAGGGAGTTGGGTCCCCCATGATGTTATTGCTACAATGACTTTATTTTCCAGGAATTCTTGGAGTAAGGCAAACAATGCTAGTTCCATTTTTGAGATGAAAACGAGGGGTAAAATGATTTGCTTGCAGTCAGAGGTGGTCACCTGGCAGGAGACCCTCTTTCAGTCACATAGATGCCCTACTTTTAAAGAGGTGCGATGGCCAGTGCTTTGTCAACAGGTGCCATTTGCTGTCACCATTTTTACTCCCAGTTTACCATGACCCAACATGCTTCCAGAAGCATTTTGATTGGAGAATGAGATGGTTCCCAACGTTGTGCTGTTGTGAGACTAAGTACTCAAAAGAGCAGAATCTGTAACGATTCATTGGGCTATCACTCCAATTAGGAGTTTTTCACCAAGACAGACCTTAAGGCTGCTCTTTTCTTAGCTGGTCCTAACAAAGATACCCTTTGCAGGCTTAAGCAGCAAGAGAGCTGCAGTGTGAAAATGTACCTAGGATCCTGGGAGTGAGGGAGCCAGCCAGCATGTCAGCGAGCGGTATCATGTTCCTGGTTGAAGGTTAGCTCCAGGACTGGAATGCTTAACTCATGTGGTTTTTCAAGATTAATCATAAGTTACAACAAGCTACTCCCCCTTGGGGTATCTCATTTGCATCATTTTCTCTCCCAGAGGGTTGAAGGAAGAAAAAATATCCGCCGCACAGCTTTGGAAATTAGCTGCTTGTCACTCACTCGCTTGGAATTGGATTTGGATCTCATGTCCTCAGCGCCAGAGCTCTGGACCGGCTCCCCGTGAAGCAAGAGATGTACAGCTGGGAAGGACGCTGCTGCCAAGGCACTCACGGTGAGGAAAGCCAGCTGTGGGCAGCCCAGGGGTAACACGAGCCCTGGCTTCTGAGTGCCATCATTTATCTGCAGGTCCCCAGGCACCTTCAGACCCAGGCATGTGCCTCTCCATATGCATGTGAGCATCAGGAGTGAGTCGGCATGCCCTGTTCTCCATGGAGATGAAGGATTGTGGTTCTATCTTGGGGAAGGGAGCTTTATGTGAGGTATTCAGGGTCCTCAGCCGTCCGGGGAAACAGCCGATGGGAAAGTGACGTGGCTGGAAGGCTGTCGACTGCCTTTCGGAAGGACGACTCATTGTCCAGTGTTCTATTATACAAACTGGCAGAGTGGACCTAGACTGGATGGAATCCAGTGTACACAGGAGTTGGATCTGGGGAGTGGGACGTGTTGCCATAGTTCTTTAGCCACCAGCTCCATGCCGTCTGAGGGAGGACCTGGCCGGAAGCTGAGGTTGGTGGGTCATCAAAGCCCAAGGCACTAGGCTGATCTTCAGTGCTCCACATCCAGAGTGGTGGGAAAACTGTAATGGAAACCCAGGAAGACAGACAAAAGCTGTGTCACACGGATGGGACAACCATGGTATGGTGAGGTCTCCCATGGCAGATTTAGGGCAACACACCATGGCCAAGCCACCATCTGGCCAGTCACATGCTTCAATCCTCTGCCTGACTTGGGCCGACTGACTCAGGAACAAACCGGACTAATGCCCGGATCTGGGAGAAACTTGGAAACTTCCAACCCTGCCAAGATTGAGTGAGCCACGTCCTGGTGATTGAGGTGTCACTGCTAAGTGATGAGACATATTGGAAGTGTGACCAACAGAGTAGCTTCTTCAGGGAGCAATGTGTTCAACTGTGTATAGCCCAAAGGGGATCTATTTACTTCACAAAAGCCAACCACTCTAGACAACTATTCATTACTTTATTATTTTTTGTTCCAACATGGTGATTTCCATTGCTCAACTAGACTTCGTCCTGATTAAATTTTGACCATTTACAAACCCCAAACCCACCAGAGAATCCTTCCTTAGAAAGTTATAACAGTTCCCGATTGTCAAAAAAATAATAAGACCATTTACTGTTGGCCTATTAATCAAGAACAGAGTCTCCCATGATCTGGCCTGAACCTACCTCCTCCCAGCATCTCCAGCCCAGCACGAGAGCTGTGTTGGTGCACTCGCCAGTCCTCGAGCACACAAGGCAGGGCCCACCTTGCGTCTCGCTGATGCCACCCTCCCTGGCCCGGAATACCTCTTCCTCCACACCTCCATTTTTTTTTTCTTTGAGACAGAGTCTCACTGTGCTGCCCGGGCTAGAGTGCCATGGCGTCAGCCTAGCTCACAGCAACCTCAAACTCCTGGGCTCAAGCGATCCTTCTGCCTCAGCCTCCCGAGTAGCTGGGACTACAGGCATGCGCCACCAGGCCCACTAATTTTTTCTATATATTTTTAGTTGTCCGATTAATTTCTTTCTATTTTCAGTAGAGACGGGGTCTCGCTCTTGCTCAGGCTGGTCTCGAACTCCTAAGCTCAAACAATCCGCCCGCCTCGACCACCCAGAGTGCTAGGATTACAGGCGTGAGCCACCGCGCCCAGCCCACACCTCCGTTTTTTATTTATCAAATTTCCTCTCATTCTGACCTAAAGCCTAGACCACTTATTACTACCTCCATAATCTTAAGAAATTGAGAGGTGCGTTAGTTTGCTAGGGTTGCCATGACAAAGTACCACAAAGTGGGTGATTTAAATGACAGAAATATACTGTCTTACTTCTGGAGGCTGAAACTCAGAAATCAAGGTGTTGGCAGGGTCAGTTTCCTCTGAGGGCTGTGAGGGAAGGATCTATTCCAGGCCTCTGTCCTTGGCTTGCAGGTGGCTGTCTTCATGCTCACGCGGTGTTCTCCCTGTATGTGATACACATGTCTGTGTGCCCAAATGTCCCCTATTTATAAGCACACCGGTCACATTGAGTTAGAGCCCCTCCTAATGAACTCATTTTAACTTGATCACCTCTGTAAAGACCCTGTCTCCAAATAAGGTCACATTCTGAGGTCCTGGGGGTTAGGGCTTCAGATATGAATTGGGGGTGGGGGGACGAGTCAGCTCATAACAAGAACCATGAGTGGTAGAAACCGAAAGGAGCCCTATGAATCATTTAGCCCATCCACATGGGGACACTGAGGCCTGGACAGGCCAAGGGCTTAGCCTAGGGTCCCATAGCTGATGGGCAGAAACAGAACTCGAACATGGGTCTCTTCACTGCAGTTCAGGGCTACTTGCATTATATCATCCTATGTCCCTTCCAACTCCTACTGGTTTCATTTCCATTATTTTCTCCGTGGAGAAACTGAGGCTGAGAGGAATACCTGGCTTCCATAAAGACTGTAGAAGTCCAGGTGAGACCACTGAAACCGTCTGCCTCCACTGCGTGGTCATTCTCTAGCTCCGACGCTCCTCTGCAATGGCTTCCAAAGCTGGCAGGACTTTCCACTCATTCATCAGCATTTATTCCACACACACATGTCCAGTGCCCACGGTGTGCCCGACACTGTGCTGCACGAGGTGACATGAGGGCCTCCAAATCCAATGGGACTGGTTAGCACAGAACATTTCCTTCCATATCTTATCATCTGTCTACATGGAGTTAGGAAGGAGACAAAGATGAATGGATGGAGGCCCGACCCCAGGGTGCCCAGGCACGGCACATTCTCTGGACAAAAGGAGAGTAGAAATGAAAGCATTAGAACTTGGATGGGAGGAAAGAGGAAGAGAAGTATAAATGTGTTTGCACATTACGATTCCGACATCGTTGACCACTATGCCGCTTTAGTCAGGATCAGAATGATTGGATTTTGTGCTCACAGAGAGCTAATCATGGCTATATGAAGAAGGAGAGAGATGTGTGCTAAAATATGAAGCAGAGGCCACCATTATCTGGCCACTTGAACTACCTTGTTCTAAGAGAGCAAACGTTTCACAGAGGGAGAGCAGAGGGCACAGGTCTTGTGCAATCAGGGCACGTTATGGCAAATATGCAATATCAGGATAGGTTGGGTCATCCACTCGTCCTCCTGGTCAGTGCAGGTGCAAACGTTAGCCTGTGTGAAAGGAAAATAGAACAGTATTGCCACCTGCAACACAGTAGCTGAGGAAACAGAGGCTCAGGGATATTGAGCGACATGATCAAGGTTACACAGTCAGTAAACACTTACATAGGCTTTCTTTTAAGCACTTTACATAAACTAATATTTATTCCTTGCAACTACTGTTATGAGCTGGGTGTTTTCACTATTCCCACTCACAGTGGAGGAAACTGAGGCTCAGAGAGGTTAAGAAATTTGCCCACCGTCACACCAGTCGCCAGCCTTGGGAGAGCCCTGGGGTCAGACATCCCAAGATGGACATTCCCCTCTCCCCACTCTAACATCTCTAAAATTGGGATTGTCTTTTAACTGATGGCATATCATAGTTGAAAAGCCAGTGTTATTTTCTTCCTTAGTGGTACATAAAATATCAGGGCATCTTAAAATCGATGACATCTTACTTGGAATCGGTGAAATATGAGACATGATTTGTTCTCGATCTGCCCCTCTCCACTTCCCTTTGCCAATCTGAGATCTAAAAATGATTCTTCCTCCTGGATGGGGTTGGGGGAAGCTAGACATAGCCATGATCCTGCCATCATTCCTTCCTCCTCCCTCCAGCCCTCTGGGTGAGCAAAGTACAGAAGGAGAAACTGACCAAATGGGGCCCGTTGGGGCGCAAGGCAGCAGAGTGGCTGTTCACTGGTCCTATGTGAGAATGGGTATTTGGGAGAGAGTGGATCTGATCCAGCCTGCATTTCCATGGGTCAGAGCCCTGGCCAGAGATCCCCGCACACGGTGCCCATTTTTGCTCCCCAGTGCTGAGAGCAAACCCACTCTCTTTGTGCAGAGACGAAGCCAGGAAACCCAAGTAGGAATCGGGGCAAGTGCAGAAGTCATGTCTAAGGTACTGGAGTTACTGAACAAGACACGAATCTGTGTCCATTTCTTGGGGGGTAAATACTACCACATGTGCCCGAAGCTCTCACATCATTTAGTCTGTGCTGACATGAATCCCCTTGGAAGAGTTAGCGTTTGGTTAGGTAAACGTTTCCCCTCTCCCGCCCCTCCGAACCTCCCCCGTTCTCCATCAATATCTTGCAGATGTTGGAACAGTGCATTGCCGGACTCCTTTCCCACACTGGAATGCCGGCCTGGGAGGAATGCCGCAGCGCGTCCTGGCCGCCCTCGACCCGCGGCTACACCGGCCTCCTACGTTCTCTCGCTTGTGTATCAAGCCTTTGGCCGCTCGCTGCCAAGTATTAAGTGCTTGTTCCACAAACCTGGTGTAGATTATCACTTTGCTGTATAGATGTAGCTAATAGAATTAAATAGCTGGCTCCTGACCATAACAGATGTGCTACATATAATGCAATAATAACGACATTGAAACCACCATGTAATATTGAGGGAAGAGTGGAGGGCGGCTTGTAGTCGTCTAGTTTGGAAGCCAAGTGGGAGAAAAAAGAAACTCACCCAGTAAGCAGAATCTGTGTGTCTCAGATTCCCAAAGGGTGGCTCTCACAGCCCTGTGTGCACCCATGATGTGAGCACCAGGCACACGGGGTGGGACTGGGGCTGGGTCTGTGCCGGAGGTGCGCCTGGTGCTACCTGGCTTGGGAGGCTGCAGTAAGTTCAGAAAGGGAGAAATGGTTGTGGGCTGCTCCAGGTGAGGGGTGACCAATGAAACCCATGCATAGTGGGTCAGCACATGAACAAGGGGAGGACAAAAGTATAGATGAGGACAGATGGGAATCTGACTGCTGCCAGGCAGGCCCTGATGTTCCTAAGTGTTCTGTCTTGATGGTTGTGCTATTCTGGGACCTTCCTCAAAATTAGCATGAGCTGGTCTCTGGGGATATCTGCTTCCCAAGAGTCTACAACTCTTGTTCCTGGGACTGCTATTCAGGAGACTCAGAAGGGAGTGTCCCTACAGTGAAGGGGTAGCCAAGCTTGACCCTGGGGGTCCAAGAGCAGGAGTGGAACTCCTTCCATGCTACTGAATGGGAACCAAGGGGTTGGGATTTCCTAAATGCTCTGCCCTACTGCTGTTCCCTCTGCCTGTCTTTTCTTCTTTTATTGTCCTCCTTTTTCCTGCTCTTCAATACAACGACTGTATCTGTTAGTTATTGCCGAGTAACAAACAAAATTTATTGTGCAGTTTACTTTTTCTCACAAGTCTATGGGTCAGGTCTGTGACCTAAGAGAGCCTTGGCTCATCTTGTCTGGGTTGGTTCACGTGTCTACAGTCAGCTGGCCAAGTGGCAGTGGACTGGCTGGTCTAGGATGGTCCTAGCTCTTCATGGTTCTGAGTGCCCTCCAATAGGCTAGCCAGGGCATGTTCTTATGTCAGTGTCAGAGTCGTGATGGAGAACAAGTTCAATTGTTCAAGAGGGTTGGCAGAAATAGGCATGCACTTTTCAACCACTGCTTACATCACATTTGCTAGCATCCCTTTGGCCAAGGAAGTCTCATGGGTGAGCCAGGGTCTGAGTGAGAACGGACTACAGAGTTATAGGGCAAAGGGCACAGATTAAAGGAGGCCACTAATTAGGGCCATCGAAACAATCAACTACAGTATCCTTAAAATATTCCAGAGGTTTTCAAGTTCAAAGATTAGGAACAGTCAATGGAACAGCTCAATGACATGCCGTAAAACCCAAGTCCTTCTTCAGTCCATCCAAATAGTGGTCAAGAAGCAGCCAGGCCAGTGTCTGCTGGTCCCCGCCTGGACTTCCATTTTCTCCCTTTCCGCACACTGACACTTTGGGGTCATCTGCTTCTGTTCTCTCTCACCTCCCACCCTCTACCCACACACGTGCACACTCGAGACAGACCCTAGTTCAATTTCTGGGGACCCTCCAACCACAGTCTTCAGCCCCCAAAAGAATGGTTGAGACACAGAGAGTCTGGGCGTGAGAGCATGGGACGCAGTCCCAGAGAGACTGGGCAGCAAGAGATGAAGAAACAAGGGACAAAACAGGTGATGCTGAGAGGAGGCCAGATAAGGCAGGGTTCCCTCATGCCCTGGGCTCAGAGGTACAACTGAGACCAAGACAAGATGGCGGTAAGTGGCCGATCTGATCAGAGGAACAAAATTAAGGGGTGCATAGTCAAGCGTTCCTTGCAGCACCAAAAGGATCAGGCTTAGAAAAGCAAAAGGAAACAATTTCTCAATGAGTATTTGTGGACTGAATGGCCAGGATCCTATTCTAAGAAACCAAGAGAATCTCAAACAAAGACTTACAAACAAGGACAGTCATTGAAGGATGAATTGTAAGCGTGTATGGAAACAAACCAAATATTCGACAGTAAGAAGACGATTCAATAATTTATGGCACATCTATATTATGGCATATGATATACGGTTATTTAAAGCGATGTTTTAAATTAAATTTTTATAACTGGAGGAGAGGTTCACCATGTAATTTGAAGTAAAAAAGCAGGTTACAAAACTATATGCAATGTAATCCCAAGTAGGCATAAAACAAATGTGGTGTTAACAGTGGTTTATGAGAGATATTTGTATCTTTGTACTTTTAATATTTTCTAGGTTTTTCATAGTGAGAATCACATTTTCTTTGTGACTATAAAAATGATTGAAGTTCTAAAAAGAATGTGGATCTTTATTTTGAAACAGGGACCAAGATGTGAACTTCTTGGGTCATCTCAGGTATCCCGTGTACAATACCTGCCCCTGTGTTGCTACTGGTAGCACTTACTGCACACCATGTGTGGTTGGCGGTTGCTCTCCTCTCTCCTCCAACAGAGTGTAGCCCACAGCGGCAGGGATTTTGCCTGTCTTGTTCACTGATACATTTCCAGCACTCATCACAGCCTTATAGACAGTAGGAAATATTTATTGAATGAATGAATGAAGCTACTCAAAGGGAATTCCCTTTCCTTTCTACTGAATCGACTAGGACGTCCTGCCACGGCAGTGTTAGGAGCACCTGGACCGGGCCACAGAGACCAGTGTTAGGAACCAGGCTGCTTTGGTCCGTGAGTGCTCACTGCCTCCAGTGGCTATAGATCACCCACTGGGGACTCATCATGGTGCAAAGTGCCGTAGGGGACAAGAAGGCAGGACTTACCCAGAGTACGAACGCACAAAAGGGCATTTGTCAGGTCAAAGCCCACTCAAGCACAGAGCGCAAAGAAAGGCTCGGTGACACACGGCCTCTGCTTCCCCCTTGAGACATGGGACCAGCCTCAGAAACACGTGTGTCCTCCCCACCTAGCCTCTTCACACACCCTGCATGGTCCAGGCCTGGCTCTGCTCTGTCCTCCACCCCATGGAACTCACTGATTGCACCTCAGTCAGTTCTTTGTCTACAGGTCCCCACAGTCACGAGCTCTGGCCTTCAGTCCTATCTTGTGGGTTCTTCCTCGGGCACATAGAGATAGCCTTTACGGCGCTTTCTTCTCCTCTCTCTTCTCTCTCTCCCTCTCTGTCCTATTTTTGGGCCCTCCCCTTACCTCCAGAAAGCCTTGAATACCACTAGAAAGCACATGGGTAACGTTACTAATAGGAAAGGAAAAGGAAACTATCAACAAAATTAGCCATCAGGAGCACATCACTGTTTAAGGTCCTTGAAAGTGTCCCAAGAGTCACTTCAGAATCTTCTCTCCACTCTTTTATTAAGCCTGCCTCTCCACACCTGCCAGTGCTGGAGGTACAGAAAATGAGTGTTTTCATCAGGGCTCTTGTTGCTGTCTTTTGTTTCGTTATAAGTGAGGTTTCCCACTATTTTTTAAAAGTACATATGTGCAGTATTTCACTTTGTAGTAACGATGCCACCATTAACTGAGCTCTTGTTGATCCCCAGGCAGCCGCTAAGGCTTGAGTCTACCCGGATCCTTTCATCACCTCTGCGAACCACGAGCTAGTACTATTATTCCCATTTTACAGATGCAGAAACTGAGACTTAAAGAGTTAGCAACTTGCCCACAGTCATCCAATTAACTTCTTCGTAGTCTGGAAGAATAACCACCACTCATAGAACTCTATCTATGAGAAACTATATATTCCTGTACCAGATGACAAACACACACACACAAACACATACACCACATACACACATCAGGATCACAGACTACTTCTTAGAGGAAAGAAGAATCAATGTGTGTGACACTTTTGCCACCATGGCAGATACGAATTGGGGTGGCTTTGCAGCTTATGATCAATGTATCCCCCTCTTCTGGTGATATATCAATAGATCTGTCTCTGGATCAATGCAAGGTTCTGTCCCCTCCCAGCCATAACGATTGGTCCACAAGGTGAACTTATAACCTAAGATGGGCCAATCCGTGTCCTCCCTGAGGATTCCACACACTGAAGCTGGGAGGGAGTCCTCCTCAGCCTCGCGTGTCCTCACTGTGAAGACACGGTTGCTGGGGGCTGCAGAAGGAGACAGCCTCTCTGCAGGTGGAGGGAGGGGCCAAGAAGAGAGAAGCAGAAGCTAGCAGTGCCAGAGAGGGACAGAGGAGAGAATGAGAATGAATCCCGTTGTCCGCAAGCTCTTCTTTCGGCTTCAGAGCTGCGCCCTGACCTGCTTCCTTCTTTTCACAGTTGAGGAAGCTGAGCGTGGGAGAGTGGAGACACACACCCAAGACGATGCACTAAAGTAATGGCAGAGCTGAGCCTGGAGGACAAGGCCCTGACTCCCAGTACATTGCTCCTGAGGACGCCCAGAGGCCTGGGGGATTGAGGGCAGGAACAAGCCAAAGGTTGAGAAGGGAGAGGGGGAGGAGGAGTGCTCTGTGCTTTCGGTAGCATTCAGGCGTGTGTCGCGGCGGGGCCCTCCACGCTGAGCTCTGCCCTGGCTCCCGACGCCTCATTAACTGGATCCACCTGTGGGCACTTTATTTAATTATCTCAATTGGAATGGAACCAAGATGCTGGAGTTAATGTCCTCCTGCTTTCTGAGAACTAATTATCACCTGTAGCTTGGCCCCAGGCACACACAGAAGGGGTCACCAGCGGCACTGTGCATGTGTTGGCTGAGTCAAGAGCTCTCTCTCTCACTTTGGTGGGCAAAGTGAGTTAAACAAGACAGAGAATCAGGAAGCATCTGGACCAGCCACTCGCCACCAGAGATCAGAGCATGGTGCCCTGGGTCACAACCCTTCCGTCACCAGGCTGGGCGAACAAAGTGCCCAGGGTCCTGGGACCGGAAAACAACAATAGCTATTGCTTTATGGAGCACTGACTATGTGCCAGGCCCTCCCCAACTTTAGAACACATTCTCACAACAGCACAGAGGGTATTTTTCACCTGTACTTCTGCCTGGGAAGGGTCCTTCAGCTCAGAGAGGTTACATAACTTGCCTGGAGTTACTCTGGTAGGTGGCTGAGCTGGGATTCAAACTTAGGTCTGGTTGATGTCATAGCTCAGATATTTCCCTGGGCCCCCTCTGCCTCTTGGTGGGCAACTGATAACCTACTGTGTGCCAAGCACTGCGATCAGTTTAGGAAAAACAAAGATCCTGACACCGTCATAGTAGGGTGCCATGAAAAGAGTGTAGAATGTGGAATCAAAAGGTGACTCCTAATTGTGTGATCTTCCATAAATCTCTAAACTTTTCTAACCTCAGTCCAGAATCACAGAACATGGAACTCATTGCATCTGCCTTGTACGATCGGGTCTCCAGGAGCTTGTCAGATAGCGTATATGAAAACACTGTTTACAAAGCATAGCTTTGTTTGTTGTAGAAACTATTATTATTGGATGGACTCCAAGATCCACTCTACTCCTCAAGAGGCTCGGTTGTAGCATAACTCACAAGTGAGAGGTCTCGGCTTATACAGGAGGGCCCAGCAATGGGGACTGGGTCCCCACTTAGGAATGCTTTCTTCTGCCTCCCCCAGATCCAGTAAGCAGAAAGAGTCCCTCTGTGCCTTTAAAAGGACCTGCTGGTTAATAAATAACAAACAAATCATAACTGAGTCACGGACCTTCTGGAATGGAAATTTAAGATGATTTCCTTCCCTCTTTGCCTACAAGATTGTTCGAGGAGAAACTTTTGGTCTCATCACACAACAGGAACATATGTCATTGATGAGGAAGGTATTTTGGGGGGTGCCCTATGGGCAAGAAATAGGCTTGCCTTCGCCAGCCCAATTCGTCGGTTCGCTTGGTAGAGACAGAGCTACAGGCATCAGTGCCTGCTTTTCGGAAAAAGCCCTTTGCCATAAACACCTTGGGGGTTACTCAGTGTCAACCCCCCCACGCTGTGACCAACTCTGCCCAGTTTGTCTGAGACATTCCCAGCTATGGTGCCGGATATCTTGCTCCCTCGGGACTGGCCAAACTGGGATGGTTGGTTACCCCACCCCCACCTCACCTTCCCATCTCTGGGTCAGGAGAGTGCAGGGGGGATGAGTTCCAGGCCCTGGTATCCAGCATGTGCCCCTTCTCTGTCACATTAGGCAAGTTGCTTAACTTCTGGGAGCCTCAGTTTCCCCATCTGTAAATGGGGATAACAGCAGAACCCACCTCATAGATCACTGTGAGGATAAACCAAACAAGTACGCAAAGTACTCCAAACAGTGCAGTCACCTGGGACCTAGTAATAGTTACTGTCACTGCCTGGTCCTGGCCCTAAGTGACTTACACTCAAGTCGAGGATACAGGACCAACACCGTAAAAGGTAGTTCAGTCGCTTCCTCCTCTAGCCTTTGCATGGCTCTTTCTGGTTTTACCTCCCTCCGACTCCCAGCTCCCCAGCTCTGCCCCATTTCTTGTTCCCCGGTCCAAGGGTGCATGACGCTGTTTCTTTCACAGTGCATTATTCATCTCTTGGCAGGGAACGCTGTGCTCGTAAGAATTAACATTTGGGTTTTATTTACTGGCTCACAAAGTGCCAGGATTGCACGGGGGATTCAGTTGCACAAACTCTCTTGATGGGAAATCAATGACAAATTGAGAAAAGAAGGGTCTTGAGGATCAAACAGCAAACCCTTCGCAATCCTTGTTTGAAAACTCAGTCCTGGCTGATTTATTGCCTTTCCCAAAGTGGCATGGGGGAGGGACTCGGTCTCTCCCTGGAGGCCCCATGCCGACCACCGAACTGAGCAGTTAGACCCGTTCCCAGTCCTACATGAGATTAGTCACAGGATATTTCATTTTAAATCCGATGGAATGTTTTCCTAAATCAGACAAGACTCTTTCAATGTTTATGGCTGTTTTGCTGGAATTCTCTTTGGCTCCAGGAGGGATTTGAAAATTAAATACATTTCCTTTCGGTGACCTGGGGCCAAGCTGGAGGGAGATGAGGCCCTAGGTTTGGTCCAGCAGTGACTTGTCAGGCTGTTCCAAGAAGTCTCTTCCATTGGCCGGCCTTCCCGAGCACCTGCAGCCCACCTCGGTGGCCAGGCCAGGCGTCTCATCCCCACAAGCCTTTGTTCCATTAACAGGCCCGCCCATGTACCCTGGGAAACTGGAGATGCAGCACAAATGTTTTGCAAAATTAAAAAGGTGGGGCAAGCCGAGCCTTTCGGAAGAGAAGTGGGAGGCTCACATGGGGCTTATATATATATATATATATATATATATATATATATATATATATCAGAACTTTCTTTTTGCCTAAATGGTGGGTAAAAATATGGAATTCTCACCCAAGTCATGTGGCCAGAGGCTGCAGAATTTGTCTGATATGGTAGATTGTTGTTTCACTTGTCCATAACATAGGTGAAGGGCTGAAGAGAGAGATGGTCATAGAGAAATGATGGCGAGATGAGATTGTAGTGAGGTGAGGTAATGGCAAGACAAACGTGGCTAACTGACTAATAACTAATATTCTGTTCTCCAAACCTGCCATGTCTTCCAGGAATTGATAAAATCCTAAAGGTGTGTTTTTCCCATTTTATCATTTCAAGTGAGTTCTATTTCAGTTGAGCATTTCTGCCTCTTCCCGTACACACTCACCTCCAATGAGAAGGAAGACAGCCCGTGGCACAAACTCTGAAGCCAGACCAACTGAATTTGAATCCAGCTTCAGCCGCTTACGAGCTACGCGTCTTTGGACAGGTTACTCAGTGTCTCTGTGTCTTGGTTTCTGCAGCCATAAAATGTGGGTAATGGTAGGACACACCTTACAGGGTTGTTGAGAAGATTCCATGAAGTATGCAAATTGCTCAGACAAGTCTCTGGTAAACAGCAAGTGGTTGCTACGACTAAACCTGACTCAATCCAAAAGTTGATATCACCACAATTTGCGTTTCCAGCAGGACGCCATCCACACAAGAATGAGAGTTCCTGGGAGCATCTTGCAGGCAGTCAGGTGAGCAGGGATTGGCTTTAGCTGAGTGTGTTTCCTCTGGAGAGGACCAAAGTCCTGGTGAAGCCAAATGGAGGTGTAACCATTTAAACAGACTCCTGGTTCTGTTTTATTAGCTGTGTCCATTATGATGCACTAGACTGCAAATAATAGAAAACTCAATTCACGCCAGCTTAAACACTAAGGAATATATTATATCCCAGTGCAGAAAGTCCAGAGGTAGCTGGGATTCTCAGCTGGCTCTGGACGATCACCTAGATCATCATGGACCCATGTTTTTCCCATCTCTCACTCTGGCATCCATGGAGTTAGTGTCATCCCAAGGCAGGCGTCCCCCATGACTGCAATAGCCTGGCGACGGCAGTCAGAGTGAGGCATTCCTCTGCCACATCTCTCAGGAGATGGCATAGGAGACACCCTCTGGAAGCCGTCCATTAAGAAGGACAGACTTTCTCAGAAGCCACCAGTCTGCCTCTTCTCCTACTGCATTATCTTTCGCTGAGCCACATGCTCATTCCTGAGCCCGCCATTGGCTGGAAGCATGGGGTTACCCTAGGCTTTGAGGTCGAGGTAAAATCACAAGGCAGCACTACTGCTACTCAACAGGGGAGGAGCAGATGAACCAGGGAGTTAGTGGACTGTCTCTGACTTTGCAGGTTAAGTGCCTTCTGCTTTAGATGGTGATGAATGTTCAGCGTTGTATGACTTTCCAGGAGTTCCAGAAAGTCCAGAAAGACATCAGTTAAGTCTATAGACTATTGTGCATGGTGGTATTCTAGGAATGGAGTTCTGAAGACAAGACTTTCAAAAAACGTTTAATAGTGAACATTAGGCCTACTCTGTGTCCTCTCCAGACCAAAGTCCTCAGCTTTGGCTTAAGTATTGTTTTGGATTAGACACAATATTTCAACACCTTCCCGAAATTCTTCCTCCAAAATGGCCAGGTACTTCTGCTTAGTTCACCATTGAATTCCATGCTTCCTGGCCAATAGTAACTTAATCCTAACATTTATTGAAAGCATGAATGATTCACCCACCCCGTATCCCCTGCCCCCCAAATTCTAGGTTTAGCCCTTTTTATTAACTTGTATTCATGCCCTTATATGTTCTCTTTCTCTTTGCTCCCTTAGGAACCTTAGAAGTCTTCAAGTTAACCACTTGCTCTAGGAATAATAATAGCTTTCATTTGTTTATTGAGCACCTATTATATGTTCTGCCCAGTGCTAGGCACTTCACAGATATTATCTCATTTAATATTCACAAAATCCTATAAGGTAGGTTTACAAGGGAAGAAAATGCCTTACCAAAGGTCACATCATCTGTAACCAGAACCAGAGACTCAAGCCCAGATTGGAAGGGAGCCCAAGCCTGGCCTCCTCACTGTTGTCCATGCCTTCCCAGACTTCCAGAGCCCGTGGAACACTCCCCAGTGCTGTTCTCTTGGCCTGTGCTCTCCTGTTGCTTTCTAATGTCTGTGTGCAACCTCACTTCCCCCACACCATGCTGTTCTCTGAAAGATAGGCGGGGTGGGAGACTGGGTCTTGGTACTTCTGGGCTCCCAACACTCACGATAGCAGAAATCTGTCTTGAGTAGATGTCATCTGAATTACACTGCATCCGAGGCTCTGGCCTCTGCATAGCCCAACCACGGCCAGTGTGTGTAGGCCACTGAGGCTCCCTCTGGCCCGGCCTGTATGTGTTCTGTGTCTTGGCCAAACCAGCTTGCAGCAGGCCACTGCCTCAGATAGTCACTCTAAAGCAAAACTCAGTCTCTGTCCGAACAAAGCATGAAGTGAGCCATGGGTCCCAGGCTGACTGGATTGGCCTGGTTCTCTTCAACATGAGAGAGCTTACTGGCCCTGGCCCCCTGGCCCTGCTGTAGGCCTCTGGGCCACATGCTGTCCATTAAAGGATTTGTCTATGTGCATAGCTCTTCCAAACTATGGGGGAGATCCAGGAAACTGGATTCTTCCTCCTCCATTAAAAGAACTGTGAAAACTCTTGACCTCTGGCTGGAAGCACAAGAAGGGAACGATGTTCAGCTGCTCGCTATGGGTTGTGTCTCTCAGGGCATGCTTTCAGAGCTTTCGGCTGGGCCACACATACACACACAATCTGCTCAGCATAGCTCTGGTCACTTGTTCCCAGAGCCTAGCCAAATTTAGGGCAAGTGTGTGGCCACTGGTCTGTTGGGCCAATCATTGAGGATGCTGGCAAAGCTACGGGCTGGCTCAGTCTCCTGGAAACCAAAAGCAATTGTCGACATCTGGAGGCCATGGGATTGGGTTCCAAGTGCTGGGTCATTAGCCACAGTCATGGGAGAGAAAAGCTCTAATAGTTAGGGCAGGAGCAGAGAGGAGGCCGCCTCTCTTATTACCATTCCTAAAGACTTAGAAAGCTAAAATCTGTCTGCCATCAAAGCAGGATCCCTAACTGGGCAAATTACATTCTATGGTTGAGATTGTGAAGCTTTACCTGGTGGATCTTAAAGCTACTTGCTGCCACCCTCTCTGCTTGTTGTTCTCTCTGATCTCATTCCTTACCCTTTCTCCCTATTTCTATGTGGGCAGAAAGGCTAAGAGAACAGCACCCCATTCTCTTCTTGGCTCAGCACCCAGTTTTGGCCTTCCTGTACTTGATCTCTAAGTCTCAGGGAAATAAAGAGATTGGAAGACTCAGGACACAAAGAAACAGAATTTCCTAAGGGGGTCAGGGAAGAACCCGTGTGTAGTCTTTTTAAAGGTTAAAAGGCAACAGAATGTTGTCTCATCCCTTATGCTCAACACAAAGCAGCTTGGGAAGACAGAAAGATTTGTCAAATGAAAACACACAAAAGAGAGTGGTTTGAATAAATCTAAGCAGCTGAGTGATCACAATAAATGTGAATGGATCAAAGCCACCATATTAAAGGATAAAGACTCTCAGATTGAATTTTAAAAATATCCCAAACTGGCTTTATGGTACTTCGGAAAGATAGATGAAAGAAAATGGCACAAGAAGGTTAAAAATAAATGGATGATAAAAACTATCAGACTCAAATAAATGGGGAAGTGGGATAGGGAACAGGGAAAGTGGCTACCAGGCCTGTCTTCTTTTGCTGAGGAACAATGTATTTAGAAAAAAACATATGTTGTTTGGCTTTGTGCTCAAAGTGATCTTAAGGGAAAGCATTTAGAAAACATGTCCAGGGTAGCTGCCACCTTAAAGCTTCTCTTCCATCCATCCCCCACCCCCTCCGATTTTAGAAGGTAGGAGAAGCACAGACATCTCTTGGGCAGACTGCTCCATCTGTCTACTCTCTGTTTACAAAGAAAAGATGCTAAATTAAAACCAAGTTCAGAATTCTCCCCATGCTTCCACTACCACCCCAGGAAATGGCTTCAGGCTGGCCAGTTTGGATAATAACCAGGCTAAGAGGTCATATATGGGCCGCAGAACCAATTTTGTGAGTGAGCCAATTGGGGTGCCCATTTAGCCTCCAAGTAAAACCAGCACAAAAGGAAAATGGTAACAATCAACAGAGGAACTGATGGGTAAATGTGTGTACATGCAGGTAGTCCATGGATGCGTTTCAGGGATTTGGAAAATCCTTTAATATTGTATGTGAATTATGAGTCTGTGAGCTTCTCCCCTCATGCCCCACCCACAGGGTTCATAGCTTTCAGTACATTTTCAAATGTATTCATGATTCCAAAGGACTTTGGAACCACTGCTGGTGTAATAATTTCAAAATTGAAATGAGAGTCAATGTCCTGCATCCTGCAAAGACTCACAAGCCATGGCTTGTTCATCTGCTGTTTACAGAGCAGATGTGTACACAGCATTGGTAAAGCTAAGCTTAGAACTCAGCCCTTAATCTGTCAGGGTTAAGGGGACAATGGTATTGGGGTTGAGAAAGGTAGGGGCTTGTGTAGGACTCACGGGGAACCAAGAGTGGAACTGCCTTCTCTTTGGTTCCCTTCCCCAATCATTCCACAATCCATTTCATATGGAAAAGCATTTTCCAGAATTCCCCATTAAATGAATCTCAAAAACTTCACCTTGAAAAAATAGGAGTATTGGTAGAATAAATTTGGGAAATGCTGCATATGCTACCCTCCCCCAGTGAAGATTCACACTGTACAATACAATAAAGGTTCTGACAAATCCTGCAGTGAAGAAACCCATTTAATTTAACTTAACCCAGTGTTTCTGAAAGTCACTTGAGCAGACTTTTCTCCTTCCAGAACCCCCTTCTATCATGCCACTAAACCAGAGTTCTTCTGCACTTGCTTTGGGAAATGCAAAGAAAATCAAAGGTCTAAAGCCCTTCCTGGCATTCTAAGCCTCCTTCTGGCTCTTCTCTGCCTGTCCCTTTCCATGAGCCGTTCCCCCTCCAGCCATACTTGGTGCCCACTCTAACCCCAGCACACCTTGCCCTTCCCCACTCTTGCTTCCGCAGGCATCATACACCCTCCCCTTCAGCACTCTTCCCAGTCTTCCTGCCGTGCCAAGTCTTATCCATGGTCAGTCCCAGCCCACACCCCTCCTTTCCTCCACAAAGACTTTCCAGCAATGACCAGATGCATAAAAGAAGCATGGCTTGAGGGTGGGGCACACGCACAGCAAGGAGAGTAATCCTCCGTGGTCTGTGGTCACCCCTGCCCTCTCCCAGACCCTCTTGGAGAAACTGTGTTCTTAGATGTGAGCGTCTAGTTTTCATCTTATTTCGGCGGCACTGCAGCCCCGTCATCTCTGTGCATGTCCAGGCTGCGGGTAACAGGATGATGGGGAAGAAAGAGAAAACAAAGCAAGTTTAAGAAAGTTGGATGAGTATCAAGTGCAGGGTCAAGGCACTCTTGACTCAATCCTGACTTCTCTTGACAACGATTTGCTGTTACCTTCAGAGAGAGGCTCTTCTGGATCTGATCTTGTCATTCTATGCCAGCTCACGGTTTGAAGTGGGCACTTATGAAGGATGGATCACAGGGCAGGGGGGCCTTGGCAGCAGGCAGGAACTCCAGGGAACCCCTGAGAGTCAACCAAAGGGGCATGGAGCACTAAGTAAGGCTCTGGCGCTGCAGAAAAGCTCCCTAGGACCCCAGCCAAACTTGGAATGAGCCCTCTGGTTGGCCAGGCCCCCAAGTACAGACTGCAGAGCCCTTTGCTACAGAAACCGCAGTCACCTCTTCCCCCATGGCCCTCAGGCACAAGATTTTGTTTCTTAATCTCAGGCTGAGGAATGGGTGCTAACGCGCCCTGGAGTCTGTGAGAGCTTCGTCTTGAGAGGACTCGGAACAGTAGGGGCTGGTCCTCATGGCAGTGGCAAAGCTACAGAAGGTGGCAAGAGGAGTGGTGCATAACCAGTCTCATGTACTTCTTTGGTCACTTCTGGGCTGTGCATCCTTAGGGAGGTTACTTAGCCTCTCTGAGCCTTAGCTATTTCATTTGTGAAATGAGTACAGTAACTGCATTCATATTACAGGCCTTTTGTAGGATTAAACAAAATATAAAACCCTTAAAACAGTACCTGGCTCATACAGACACTTGTGAGTAGTGATTGTCCTTATTATTATTACTATTATAACTAAATAATGCCCTGGATTGGGAATCAGTATGCCTAAATTCTAGGTCCAGGTCTACAACTAACATTCTTCCTGGCCTTGGAACACCATGGGCCTCAGTTTTCCCATCTGTAACTGGGAGTCTGTGCCTCTTCAGGGGAAAATTATAAGGCTCGAATGAGATAAAAAGTATTAAAGTGGTTTGGACAATGAAGACTCTAAGAGAGCTGCAAGTGCTACTAGGAATGAGCGGGCGGCCACCACATACAGTTTGGGTCACCAGCTGTTCTTTACTCATCCTCGACGACGCACACGCTTTCTCTTCCTCTCCTCCAGCTCTTCCTTCTTGCTGAGATTCTCGACTCAGATTGCTCATGCTGGTGTCTGATGTGGCTGCCAGGACTCCCTTTGCCGTGGCCGACCTGTCAGAATTCTCAGGAGACTTACGAGGAGACAGGGAACATTCTGTCTTCCAGAATCTCAGAAGGCGTCATTAATTACATTTTGTTGGGCTGGACACCAAGGTCTTCAGAATAACTCCAAAGATGGATCTCTCAGCCAGGCTTACAGAAGGAAGTTGTTGGGGTGAAGGGAACTTTCCCTGCACCCTCTGCGGGTTCACTGAAAAATCAACTCACAAAAGGCAGATTCATTGGGAAAAGGGAGTACAAATTTATTTGATCGTAGTGGTACATGAGACAGGAGCCTTCAGTATGAAGAGCCAACCTGTTAGTGGGGTGCAGAAGCTCGTGTACCATTTTGAGGTTATGGAAAGGATGGGGACATAGATCCTGGCAAAACAGGTTATGGGAGGCGGAGAGGAGGAATTCTGTCAAGGTGCAATAAAGGATTACCAGGGAGAATTCATTGGCCTTAAAGAACACACAGTGGCCTGGGACAAGGTCTGTTGGGCCCACAGAACATACAATGGCTTGTGACAAAAGTCTGCCCAGGTTTGTCAACAGACTTCAGTCTTGCTTCTTGCAATATGGGTTCAGTTAATGAAAACTCAGGGAAGAGACCTTCCTTGGTAGGTCTGGACTTTAAGCAGGGAAGGGAACTTCGGAGAAGTCCCATGCTTTGGGGGAGATGGCATGGGGAGGGGGTGGCCAGAGAGAACCTGAGGTTCCCTTTTTAGTCCAGCATGTACAAAGTGCCATATTTTGGAATATCAGTTTCTGAGCCCCAGCATGGACCTTATGAGCAAAGTTTACATAGGAAAGTACAAAATGTCCTTATGGCAAGATTTATTACTATCATTTTGATTATTATTGTTAGTTATTATTCTCAGCAAATACCATCATGATCATAATGATGACGGGCATTTACTGAGAGCCATGCACTATCTGAGAGCAGCTCATGCGTTTACACATTCCCTCCTCACAATAGCCTTATGAGGGCGGCACTAGCCGCACTCCCATTTTACAGATGGTGGAACTGAGGCTCAACCTGCTCCCAGCCCCATAACAATTCACAGCACAAGGTGGGAGTGAAGGGAGCATGGTCAGGGAAGGGGAAAGCAGCCCCCTCTGAAGCGGTCAGCAACCTCTGGAAGGTGCTGGGCTGGGGAGCTGCCTCCTGACTTTCCCTGGTGAGCTCTTGTGTCTGGCTGTGTGGCCCAAGAGCATGGAAGGACCCAGGCTGAGCTGGTCATCTTGGCACCACGGTGCCACATGGCTCCTCAACCTCAGGTCCAGCATTAGAAGATTATCAAAATTGCATCACTTTTTATCATTTTCTCTCCGCTTAGTACGGGGGTTCGGTTAACCATACTCTTCAGCTCATGGCCCATCATCATCACCGACATATTGCCTTGGTCATTAATTTGTTTTATTCCTTCTTTTTAATTTTAAACCCCATTTCCATTCTTCTCCTCCCCTAGGCAGCTCTGCTCATGTGTTGAATGTGATCTTTCTGTTTCGTGTGTGTTGCTGCTTTATGTGTGTGTACTTTTTGCCGTGTCTTGCCCATCTCGTCTGTTCCTTTTGTTTTCCTTTACATCTTTCTTTTTTAAGCTCAGGATTATGTTTTTAAGATCCATCTGTGTTGGCACATGCAAGCACACACATACACACACCGAGTTTATCATATTCCAACAATTGAGCGACTCCTAAGGGAGGGTGGAGGCTGAGAAGACAAAGGACATGCGGGTCGTGTCACACACGAGTCAACAGGAATCTGGGAGAAGGAAGGGAAAGTTCCCCCAAGTGGAGAGCAGTGTTCAGGTGCCTTCTCCCTGGCCCACACACTGACCCAGAAGTCCAGAACAGACTCCTGGCCCCACAGACACCGCATTCAACAATATCAACCTGAAGTGGGGGAAGGAAAGAAGCAAGGGGCAGAGGTCACAGCCCAGCGGGTCCTGCCCCAGCACTGCCGCTCTGACAAACCACGTCTTCTTCGGGACGTCTGCAGTGGCCCAGCCTCACACAATCCCATGCAGGTCACACTGCTGACACGGTCAGGGGTATGTGTATGGCTCTGTGGCCCCAGGCCACATCTCTGTCAAGTCACAGGAGGGTTCTCCCTGTGTCCTGGCGTGGAAACTTGGCCTGAGGGTAACAGAAGTAAGGGCCTGAAAATGGGCAAAATGTATTGCAAGCTGTCTCTTTTTAATCCCCCCTCCCACTCTTTTTGGAAACTAAAACTTGCTTTCTTGCCCAAGGCCAGTGATCAGAGGGGCAGGGGAGTGTCATTTGTTCTTTCTGTTATAGGAGATGGCTCAACAGAATTATCCAGGCAGAGGTCACAGGCAAGGTCATGAGATTGTCTTCACCAGAGATGCTACAGTTAAACAGCAATAGCCTGAAGCTGAAAACTCCCTTTAAAAGTTCTGTATTTCTCTTAAAAGGAGGACGGTGGTACTTTAAGACGACAGTCTGCCATCCTTCTCATTTGCTAGCAAATTAATAAACTTCTCTTTCCTTCTCCCCAAACTACTTGTTCTTATTCTTCTTCATTCGGCCATGGGGATAAGTACTGAATTTTCGGTAACACAAGGGGCTGCGAAGGCTGGGGGTGGGGTACACTGTTCATCAAATGTGACCCAGCTTTTTGGCAGCTCTTCTTGCCCTGTCTATATCCATCCACACAGAACCAGAGGAATGGGCTGACTTCTTAATAAATCAAAACCAGTTTCAATTTTTAAAATTGAAATTTCACAGGTCATCAGCCTATCCCATGGCCCTCTGCCCTTGGAGAGGATGGAAAAATAATTGGAATCATATGAGCCAGTTTGATTAGAAAAGTGAATGTGGTCTGGAGAGAAGGCCTGGCTTCCCTGTCCTTGGGGACTAACTTGACCTCCTTTTACCCAAGCCTAAACCCTGTGGAGATGAAGCTGCCTTCCTGCCTGGGGAAATTATCTCAATTTAAGAGGCAAGAGGTCGCCTACCTCCCCAGAGGCCAAGACTGTTCACCACCAGAACAAACAGCTGAAAAGTGAAAAATTCAGCTACACAGTGGGATGTTTCCAAATCTCTGATGGATGGCTTCCCCCAACCCCACCCCCAGCCCACTGAAGTCATCGTTTGTTTGGGTGGGCTGCAGACACACTGGTAGACAACACAACTTCATCAATGACCCCAGTGGTCAGAATTTGCTGCGAAAAACTGTTTCATACTCCAGAAATGATGATGTGGGAGAAGTTGGAAGGTTGTGCTAGGCGACTGTATCTTCATTAAGGCTTCTTGTTACGTGACTCTGAGCATTTTCTGGGAGATCTGAGGCATGGTTCCTAATTCAGCAGGGGCTGGGTCAAATCAGGTTGGGTGGCGGGAACAATCAGTTTGCTTGATCTTACTTAACAGCAAATCACAGAGTGAGGCAAACTCCCCAGAAATCCATTCTTTGACTAGTTCCTACACTCTTCTTGGACATCCTCAGTAACGTGCAAAGACATGTGTGCCAATGGTTAATGAAGGAACATGGTTCTCCCTGAATGGTGTGTTTCCATCCAGAAGGTTTAGAAGTTATGCCTTGGAATTTGAGTAGCCGTTTCACTCGAGCAGCCTTTTCTAAGTTTTAAAACATTTTCTTTTACAACACAGCTACTCACAAATCCCCCCAACTCCCTAAACCTAAGAACATGTCTATATTCTCCTTAGGGCTTCAGTGGCCATCTTCTTGGCCTGATGAGAAAAGACCCTTCAATGAGACCCTGCATCTAGTCATGCAAAAACAACCTCCCTTCCAAAGAAATAAAGATGAGTGGTGTCTTTTTTGGTAATTTTTACTTTTTAAATTATACATTGACAAATTATAGTCATGTATATTTATGGGGTATAAAGTGGTGTGATGATTGATGCATACAATGTGGAATAAGTCAATCAAACTGATTAACATATCCATCCACTGCAAATACTCAACCATTTTTTGTGGTGAGAACATTTGAAATTTGCTCTCTTAGCAATTTTGAAATGTATAATATATTATTATTTATCTTACTCAACACACTGCAATATGTCTCAAAGGAAAATAAAAACTTATTCCTTCTGTCTGCGTCTTTGTACCCTTGGACCATCATCTCCCCATTCGCCCACCAGCCCCAGCCTCCGGGAACCACCTCTCAACTCTCTGCTTGTTTGACTTCAATTTCTTAGATTCCACATAGAAGTGAGAGCACCCAGTAGTTGTCTTTCCCTGACTTGCTTATTTCACTTAGCATAACAATGTCCTCCAGTTCCATCTGTAGGGGTGAGGGGAAACTTCCCCTTTCCCTGAAATTTAGCAAGGTAGATTAATAAATGAAAGAAGTTTATGCACCATGTGCGTAGGGAGAATCACAGAGTGATTACTCAATACCCCTAAGGGATCCAGATATTTTTATACCCTCCTTTTAGAGGGGAGGGGGAGATGAGGAATACAGGCGATTCTGTTTAGGGGCAATAAATGGTTGCTAGGGAGGATGAATGGATGGGGAAACAGATCAACTTGCAAATGAGTCTCTTTGCAAATTAAATTAACCCCGAGAACAGGTATTATATTTAAAATGATTTGGGCTAGGTCTGGTTGCATTCTTGATCTTTCCTGCAATATGTTGGGATTACAGGGAAGAGAAGGGAAGTCCATTGTTCTTTTGATGGATCCATCTGGTCATGCAGATAGAGGGGACCCCCTTCCAAGGGCTGTTGATCTCTAAAGACCTTGAATTCAAAATGCTCTTTATACCAAGGAGTAACATTTTGGGGTGAAATTCCCTGAGCTCCTTCACATCCATGTTGTCGCATCCCACTTTTGGATACCTGCCTAAATTATCTGAATGTCAGAGAGATGTCTGCATTCCCGAGTTCACTGCAGCACAATTCACAATAGCCAAGTCACGGAATCAGCCTGAGACAAGTGCCTTCTATGAGTACCCTGTGAACCCGCAATCTCTCACTTCCAAAACTTGAGAGAGGGGGTTGGTGAATGGCCCCAGGATTGCCTCCAGCTGCCTGAGCCTTCCCGATAACCTATTTTGACCCTGCAAGCCAATTTCTCCACCATATCAAGTGCAGACCAGTAATGACCTCTAACAATGTGGACCTTAACAGCTAAGTGTCTCCGAGCCAGGAGTGGCTTAAGCCAGATGTGCATGCAAAATAGAGCTGGTAAAACACTGAAGGTTTTATTTAAGACCTCTTGTTAAACATGTTTTCCAAGACCCCCAGCTATCTAGTGTGTGTGTGTGTTTTTTCTGGCTTAGTGAGGTGAACTACCTTTCCCCCATAGACCTCCCTGCAAATTGCTTTTCAATAATCCCAACACAACCTGCTGGCAGCCGTATTCTACATAACAATGCAACTGACAAATACATCACCTGCAATTATAACTCTAGCTTTTATGTAAGACCAATTTAAAGATAGAGAATCTGGGTCTAATTAAGGCAGCTCAAGCTCAGACTGATAAGGGCCACTTTCATTACAGCTCAAGTGAGCTGAAAGCAGCCCCAAAGAGTCAGGAATCAGCTGGGAATATTTTCAAGGCATTTCAAAGCACACCTCATCGTGAAACAGGATTCTGGTCCCGCATCTACTTCCGGGGACTCATTAGCAGAGTTTTCACTTCCTCCCTTGATCTACCCATACAAAACATTTTCTCAACTTTTGAAAGAGACAAAGACAAAGGAAGGTCCCATTCTGGAAAATGTTTATCCTGCATCAATCCAGTGATGTGGCCCCCACCTAAAACACTCCAGTGGCTTCCCATTGCTCTTGGAATAAAATCTCATCTCCTTGC
>RJWJ010013015.1:0-40770 GCA_004363605.1 Indri indri
GTTCTCCAATATAGCGTAGGATTTCCCAGAATGCTGACTAACAGAACCACTTGGAGGTTTATTGATGTAGTGCCGTATTGAAAACACAGGTTTATTAATAAATAGCTCCATGAGAGTGGAAGAGGCAAAAGCAGGTAGCAAATAACAGGATGGCCCGAAAAACGGGAAGACCGTGTGAAAAGGCATGTGGCTTGAGAAACGAGACCCAGAGATTAACTGTAGGGATCAACTAAGAAACTCAAGCATTCAGGGAAAACATTCAAATGGAATCTAGGCTAACAGAGCCTTTTCCTTCTGTTTGCAGGTTTTAATAACCACAAATGTCTCTCAGCCTTTCCCTCCCTTAGGAAGACAATATCTGAGTGCTGGCATTGATCTCTTAAAATTATACTGACAAAAGATAAACAAAGCTCAAGATATAGAAATATATTTTACACTAAAAAAAAAGAAAGAAAGAAAGAAAAGAGAAAAACGCACTGAAACCAAATCCTCATATTTCTTGGCTCACAGTAGCAGGCTGACTAGTTACCCAAAATGAGCTTACTGCAAAATCACTCTGTTCTCACCACAGGCACAATTTACCAACCGGGTGCAGCAGACACCGGGCTGGCTCCTGAACTCCTCTCCTCCAATTAAGCTGCACAACCTGTTACCATTTTGCCAATGGACTTTATTTACTTAGGTTCTGCATAACTTGCCAAGTGCTCACTCTGTGGAATTCCCAGCAAAGAGAAAGGAACAATTGGGGGAAATTTTCGTTAACATCCTTTCTTTTAACTTTCCATAGCAGAGGGGAACACATCAACATGGAGCAGATGCGCTGAGACCAAATGCTCTCTTCCTCATGATTACAGTTGGTTATACCTGTGGATAGACAAGCTAATTCCGCTGCAAATGTGCAAGAGAGGGTAGTACTAACGTACAATGTGTGGTCCTGGAGGCTTTGTTCCCACGTAATAGGGTGCTTCGTTTCACAAGACCTGGCACACACAGAAGAACACTGAAGCAGACAGCCCCATGCATTTGGAACCGCGGTCTCTCTCCGTACTGCTTAAAGAACGCCCTGGTTCTCAGCAATGTTGACATAAACATCCTGGAATTTCTTATTTGGAGTTGGAAAATAATGATTCTTTCCACTTAATGTGCTCAGTGACTCTGCACCCTATTGTTTTCTGCCATTTGAAAATGCCCGAGGATGTCATTATAACTACACGTATCAATATTAAACCTTTACAAACAGTTGACTAAATGAGCTGTTATTATCTTTGTTTCTGAAAATCGTGTACCTTTTTACTTCATTTATCAGTAACTAGGTGTAGTCGATTGCACTCCAGTATTGATCCCAATATCTATACCCGTCACAGACTACCTTTCCTCAAGGTCACTGCGAGGTCGGGTTATGATCAATATGAATTGACTGTCTGCAAATAAATTTATGTAGCTGACATAATTGCAAGTAATACCTTTTTCAAATTAAGGTGGACCAGTTTATGAAGCATATGTGTTTGAAACAATAACGGTAACATCATCCAACTCTGCATAATGAACCAATCTCGCTAGAATTTACAAGTCCTCTTTGTATAACTGAAAGCTGTGTAAGCTCCCGGATAACCATTTCTAAATAACACCTGCAGAGTTTCAAGCTTCGGGTTGAGCGTAGATGCTAATTATGTTTCCCAAGCAATAGTATTTTCCTATGTAGCCCCTACGTGCAATTTTATTTCCAATTTTCAAGTCTCATTTCTATCCATGCCATTTCAAAGTTCAGAGTAGAATGTTTAGTCATCCTAATAGAGGACTACATTTCACAAAAACCAACTTTCTTGAGGAGAAACAGCATTCTCAACACAGAGCGGATTCCAGTGCCATCCTTCTCCGTACCATGGGCCCCTCACACTGTGGGGAGATGCACTTGTGATCAGCCTGCTAGCCACTGGATGTCACTGACGCTTACATAAATGGAGCTTAAGGGGCATTTATCTGACTGTAAAAATCATGACTTCAGTAGAAAGCAGTTTAGCTAGAAACATTTCACTCAGGCAATTTCTAATTTCAGAAAAATAGGCTCATAAAGCTCACAAAGGCGATACCCAACTTCAAGCGTGATTAGTTTCAGTTGTTTGTTTCATCTTTAACTGGGATATGAATAAACAGCAAGTTTTGGGGGTGCATTCCATTTTGACAGCAGCTGCCAGTCTGCTTTTAAAGGGACACTACCCAATCAGGTTTGTGACATCCTGGAATGCTTATCAGCAAATCCAAATAAAAAACCAATAACTTAAGATATCTTTTTAATTCTACCATTTTTTTGTTTGTTTAACACAGTGCCCTGTGTTTAACTGTTTTCTTAAAAACATACTCTTACAAAGAAAAATTAAAGGTTATATGAAGCACTTAAAATATACTTCTTTCAGTACAAATAATTTGGATTCAGATTTTAAACGAGAAGTAGGACTTTGCAAGCATAATTAATGATGACAAGTGTCAGAAAAACATCATTGAATGTATTGTAAAATGGCTTCCACCATAAAATTCATTCTCAAATCAGATTATGGCAGAGGAATATAATTTTCCTTGACAATTTCATGAGTTCTTTTTCTAGGACATATCGGGGAAACCAATCAGACCAATCAGTAGATGGTCTACAGTGTAAATATGAAAAGATGCAATAGATTGGAAAGTTCAAACAAAATGAGGATTTATCTTTTGTCTTGAATATAGACACAAAGCAAATGTAGTATGTGAGTGGCTTGGAGAAAAGGCACTATATAAGAGCAAAGAATTATGACAAATGACATTGAAACAGACATGTTGCCATCCCAGAGCTTTAGCCATTTGAGAAGCTATTTTGAATTAATAACGCATGCCATCGTGATTACATTTGCTTAGCAGAAACATTTTAAGAAATAACAGCCTGCAAAAGGAAACTGAAACAATAGTTTCTATCCTTACATAACATACAATTGCCATTTTTCTTCAGAGAGAAAAAGGTTCAAAATCCATAGTAACTAAAGCCCAGGTTCTTGTTTTTAAGTGAATATGTATTTGCATATGCAGCAAAATCAATTTAATATCCTCCCCAAAAAATAAAGTATTATATTACTGGAAATAGAAATTCATGAGGACTAGCTTGCCCACTGGTAGTTCACATTGTTAGAACGGAAGTTGCTGTGGGGAAGATGAGGTAATTAAATTCAACCAACTCTTTGCACAAGTAACCCAGTGAAGACTAAAGCAGCAATCTCACCCCATCCATTACCGTCCCTCCCCAAAAAAGCCAGAATCAGGAAAATGCATTTTGTGCATTTGTGCAATGTTATCTGTTGCTAACTTTATTAAAAAGCTAAAGTCTCTATTCAAATAATGAAGACCAAACAAATATGTCACAAATTACTCATAGTTCAGGTACCTGGGAGCACCTGGAATCCCACCTTTAGGCAATTTGGAGCTCAGCAAAAGGCAGAAAGGTAACACTGTAAGGAGTTCCCTCATTCTCTCTTAGACTCTATTTCCACCTTAAATAAATTAAAGCATGCAGCAGCAGTAGGTAAGGTGGTCAATGCAATTAAATTCAAAACCTGAATGTATTGAACTTTCTGCAATTATACATGGGTCATCTCTGGACAATATGTTGGCCATCTGGTAGCATCTGTGCCGTTCCCTCTAATAGAGTTCCTGCTGTGGCTCGAGGCCATGGCAGGCAGCGCTAAGCAGGTCACATGTTGTGTCTTTCAGCCATATTTAGGTCACAATTTGGGGTGGGAAGAGGCAGGAATTATCTTTTTGCACAAAGGCAATAAAAATGAATAATCCCTTGTAGGTATCTTGTGTTTTGTTAAATAGATGGGGGGATAGATTCTACAGTTTCATTCCATGTTTCATCCCAAGTTGTACAAACGATAAGACAAAGTATCATATGCTGAATGCTAAATATTTGTTTGTGAAGTTTCCTTTTCCCAAAAAAAGAAATGGGTCTTTTTAAATGTTGGTATGTCTGTGTTTTGTTTTGTTTTGTTCCAAAGGAAAGGATGGAAAGAGGAATTGAAAATCTATTAATTAGTCTTTAGAAAATGGATAGAATGCAGAAGAGCCTAGAAGGCTTGCGTATATTCTAGAAAAGTTTTGGGGGCAAGAGGAGGTGATAAAAAATATATATGCCTTTTTTCAAATAGGAGTAGTTGCAAATTATACACACTTATATTCTGCCTTTCTCTAGATAGCTATTGAAAGTGTATGTCTTTATATTAGTTGACTCATGATATGTTAAAAACTGACATAGATGAGGTTTAAATGTGTACAAAAATTTCAGCAACCGTTAGACAGAATGCTTTTTTCCCAAAGTAAAATCATTAAGACATACGAATATAAAATAACTCCTATTAAGTATTACTTCTGACATCAGTATAAAATTCCAACCTTGTATATTTACTGATTCCCTCCTCCCCAAAAAACAATTATGACATGCACATTTTAAAAGTGTGAACCTAACATGTATTATCCAAGTTCACTTGATATAGATTTTAAAATGCAATATGGACAAGACTCAAGTCCGACATAAGCAATTCCAGTTTGACATCAATTAGTGAGTAGCTTTTACTCTTATAGACATATTTATAATGGAAAGGAGTGCATTTAGACTTTAAGGTCCTGCCAACTAATCAATTTGATGAACTAATTGATAATAAATGTTAATTGACAACTAACAGCAGTCAATTAATTGCATTTCAAATGCAGCTCCAGGAAGCTGAGTTGAACATTATTCTACCTCAAGCTACTCAAATAATAGCTCGGCAATGACTTTGCAACAGGCTGTAAAGGTCAAAATGGGCTAGTCTTTTCCTTATTAGGGGATCAGGGATCCCAGGGCATAGGTTTACAAAAATAGCAACAGTTCATGCCCAAAGCTCCCCTCACTGCCCGGGTGCTGAGTCTCTTTCTATGAGACAGTTCACTGACTTCATAAAGGTCTCCCGGGGGATTCCCTTTGGGTTACAATGTGGAAAGTCAAGACTGAACTCCAAAGAAATGTTTGGTTCTGCCAGTTATATTAATATAATCTGTGTCTTTGACAGAACCGCTTAACTGAAAGCTAGACCGAGATTTTTAGGATGATTCTTTTTCGTCATGAAATTTCTATATTCAAAAATTATTTTTTCTAAGTGTGTCTTTGTAGCAAGAAGGATATGTGCCATTTCCTGGGTTTTTACAATTAGAGTCAAAGAACAAGTGAAAGGTACAACTAGCAAATCTGGTACAATTTAGTCCTGAAAGTGTTCTATGTTAGAATTCAAATGTTCTTGATTTTATTCAGTTGATACATACTAAAACCTCCACGACTTAATCAGAAAGCAATGCCTCTCTACTCAAAATGAAATTCATTTGTATTCTTGCCCACCTGAGGGTCTTTGCACTTTCTGTTCACTTTGCCAGAATGTTCTTTCCCCAGGTGGTCTCCTGGGTCAGTCCTTTACTGCTTCAGGCCTCTGTTCAAATGTCAGCTTCTCCGAGAGGTCCACCCTCGCCATTCTACCCCAAACCCACACACCCCATGATGGTTAATTTTAGGTGTTACCTCCACTGGATTCAGCAATGCATAGAGAGCTGATAAAGCATTATTCCTGGGTGTGTCTGTTAAGGTGTTTCTGGAGGAGGCTGAGGTATGAGTTGGTGTGGGCAGGCACCATCCAATCAGCTAGGGGCCTGGGTAGGACAAGAAAAAGCAGAGAAAGGCGGTTTCCTCTCTATCTGCTGGAGCTGGGACACTCTTCTTCTTTTGCTTTGGACATCAGAACTCCAGGCTCTCTGGCCTTTGGACTCTGGGACTCACACCAGTGGCTCCCTGGGTTGTCGGGCCTTGAGCCTCAGACTAAGAGTTACACCATGGGCTTCCCTGGTTCCAAGGCATTCAGGCTGGGACTGAACCGCACTACAGCATCCCAGAGTCTCCAGTCTGTAGACAGCCTATGGTAGGACTTTTCAGCCACCATAATTGAGTGAGCCAATTCCCCTAATAAATTCCCTCTCATTTATGAATATCTATGTCTATGACTATCTTATTGGTTCTGTCTCTCTGGAGAACCCTAACTAATACATACCCCATTGTCCACTCTCTATTCCCTTATATTACTCCATTTTTCTTCATAGCTCATACCATTACCTGGCATTACATATTCCCTTGTTTGTTTGTCACTGATCTCTCTCACTTTAACGTAAGCTCCATGAGGGAGGGACATGGAATTATCTATTGTGCATCCCTGTGCCTAAACAGTGCTCATAGGAGTGGATCCTGGTAATATCTACTGAATGAATAAAATCATTCTGAAAATCATTCCTCCAAGTGAACTGCTATGATTTCATCCTTCCTGGCTCAAAGCCAAAGTCTAGGAAGGGCAGCATGGGAGTGAGAGAACCCAACTCCAGTCTTGGCTGCACGAGACATGTCGCTCTGAGAAAATAAGGCCAGCTCTCTGGGACTCAGTTTCCTCATTATGAAATTAGAGTCTTTGACAAGATGATTCTTTTAAATTCCTTCTCACTCTCAGATTTCCATGATTTTGTTATTAATTTGTCATATTTGGAAGAAAACAATTCTCCATTGTTCTTTTCTGGCTATGTTCTCCTTTGGGGAAAAAAATAATAAGACAATAGAATCATGTGTGTTTCATAAAGATTGTTACCTCAGAAGGCTTTATGGAGTTAGAAAATGTCACTGTAAAGTTAAATAAAAGGCAGCCGAGGGAGAAATAAGTAAGGAAGACAAGGAGAGTCTAGAGATTTTAAATGAAGTTTCAAGTGAGACGTGAGATTAGAAGAGACAACTGGAGCTAAGGCAGCCCCTGACAGGAATGAGGGGAATTTAGGGTCAAAGTATGGATGGGGGCAAAGATACAGGTAAAATGGGCAAAAATTGGGGAACTTTTTAAAATTTTGAATTTCAGACAATACAATGTAACGGACTGGTTCAATTTTAAGAAAAGGGAAACAATCATAATTCGGAAAGAGATGGTGAAATGATCCGCTGTGGGAGTGTGGGGGTGAACTACAGAGGGGATGTGAGCATTATGAACGTTAACCCCACACTTTCAGACAACTGTGCGCTCTTCGGGCACATCAGAGAATAAATAAATATAGCTGGAATCAAAGCCTCTGGCTATGATGACATGGACTTTTACCTTCTTGTTGCTCTTTCTTGGATCAGACCCAAGCCAAACTCCCTAAACCCC
Source organism: Indri indri (assembly GCA_004363605.1). NCBI lineage: Eukaryota > Metazoa > Chordata > Mammalia > Primates > Indriidae > Indri > Indri indri. The sequence goes on from RJWJ010013015.1 coordinate 7,224, forward strand.
TAATATTCTGACCAGAAAAGATGCAGTGCCTTTCAAAAATGACTATGAGGCATAAAACTCATATTTTCCCCCCCAAAAAATGTTAATCAAAGGGCTTAAACTTACCTGCTTTCGAAAGCAGTTGGTTGGGTTCGCCCCAATTTTTTATCAGTTATGCTCACCTGCTTTGGTCTTTGTTTTTGTTTTTGAGAGAAAAACAAAATTGTGAGGGAAGCTGGTACAGGGACCTCAAGTTACGTTTTCATCTTCCTTCTGAATGTTGAAATGATTTGCAGATATCCTGGGGCAAGATGGGAAATCCTATTCCCCACAGGATAGAGCCATAAACTCATGGAATGTCATTGTCACGGGTGAATTCAGATATTATTTCAATAAACTCCTTTGAGCAACATAATCTATGAGTTTATTAAAAGATCCTCAGGTTTATTTGGTGGACTATAAATAATCTATGTGCTCTTTCAAACAAAAAAATTCAAATGGCATAGCGAAGGCATTGTTTTCCCCTCCAGTTCCACTAGGAGTGGATCTGTCCGCTGCCAATGCAGCCTCCTGATATATGTTAGCAGGGGCTGGATGGGTTCCTAATGCAGCTCTGTGAGAACAACAACTGCATCTGGGCTTCCCACAGCCTCTGAAATAGTGGTGGGTGAGCTAAGGTTCAGAAGCACACGACTAAGCTGGGGCTGTTTCTTTCCACCTCGTCAAAGGGAGCCAATGAATTCCATTTGCTCTTCCTTCCTGCCCCTGTGCAGAACTCCTCATGACCGTCTCCGATTCCCTTTGCTGTTGAGCAGCCTGGGGTTTCCTCCAGTCAACACCACAGTTTGACACCCCGTCACTCTCTCCCTGGCTTAACCTTCCCTCTCTCACTCTCTCTGCGTCCTCCCTCTCCCTTTCCTCACTCACACATAGCTTAAGATTCAAGCAAATTGAATAATGGTCAGCAGAACCTACTAATTTCCTTTTCCACTCAAATGCAAGACAATTTTTTTTTTATCCTGTTTGGGCATATTTTACGTATTCTAGGACAGACTTCAGGCCCCCAAAAACCTGAGATTTCATTCAAAAGCCAGTCCAGATTCAGAGAAGATGCTACCTCAAAAATGTTCTCAGATGGAGTACATTTTTGAAAATCAGGAATCTGACCTCTGTCTTTATCTTCACACTTCCCACCTAGCCCTGCCTATGCTTCACGTTGGCGCAGATTGAAGCAAGCGGATGAATAAACAGGATGGGTGTCTTTGGGGGTAATTTGAGTGTAATGACAGAACATAAATACATCAGTAAATAATGTGGGGTAATATAAGTATATAAATAAGTTAATAAAAACTAAAAGCAATACATTCAAAAACAGTTAATTATAAGCAATACAGAAAATACTTAGGACTACAAGTCTAGAAGTCTTTGGGGAAGAAGGGTGACATATGGCAAAAACTTAGCCAAGTCAACTCTATCAGAGAAGATGATGCAGCAGAGAAGATTGTTGAAGCAGATATCTAGAGTATTAAATAAAAGGAGATGGAGAATGCAGAGGGCCCTTATAAAAATATTAACTTTGAAAATAACATAATTGCATAACAAAAGAAAGATTTAGACCTGCTTTTTCCCAAAGCAGTTTGTCCTTTTCTAATTAGCATCCAATGCAGTTACTGCTAATGCATCCTAATTCATTAGTAGTAAATGGGACTGATTTTAAAGTAACTCTTCTCAATAGCAATGGAATAGAATTCTTGAGGCAGAATAGGATATTCTAAAGAAGAAAGCTGACTAACAGTCCACTTCTGAAAAATTAGAGAGTTAAATGTTAGTGAATATAAACTCACCAGAATTGATACATACATATATCTGCGTGTATTAGGTGCATGCCCAACTACGGAATGTTTCCACTGTACTCTGGCTTTCGGTGTTTTCTATTACCACTTATCCCAAGTATAATTTATGGAAGCTCTTGTTGCCATTGTCAAACAATTTTTTTCCCACACTACTTAATTAAAGAAAATGTTCTGTCATCAACGTCTTTTATAAACCTACTAAATGACATCAGGCCCATACCTGTTGAAGAAAATCACAAGCATCAGTTTGTTTCAAACAAATTGCTCAGTCATAGGACAGATTTTAGGTGGTATTGATCTGACTCCTTCAAATGATAAGAAAAGGAGACCCCCAAAAAGAATACCAAAAACAAAGCATTTGTATGACCTCAATGTATTATTGATTAAAATGGGAAAACAGCAAATTTACAATGCAAAAGCCCACAAAAACACTAATCTAACCAAGTGATCAAGGTTGGCAGCACCAGTAATGAGTCATATCAATATTTTAATACCCCCCAACACAATACACCCAGGATACACCATCATTTCTGTGATATTCTAACCAAAATGCAAAACCTCAAGCTAATCATTGCAAAACATCAGTCAATCCAAATTGAGAGACATTCTACAATGTAACTGTTCCTTAAAATGTTACAAAAAATGTCAACATCACAGAGCACACGAACAGAATCAGAAACTGTCACAGACTGGGAAAAAAACTAAGACAACACGGCAATTAAATACAATGTAATATCCTGGACTGGATGGTGAAACAGAAAAAGAACTTTTAGTGGAAAAACTATTGATATTCCAATATGGGCTATAGTTTAGAAAAACATACTATACCAGGGTTAACTTCCTGGTTTTGATCACTGTGCCTTGATTACGTTAATTTGTTAACATTAGGGGAAGCTAAGTGAAAGGTAAACTCTCTCTTCTATTTCTGCAATTTTTCTGTAAGCCTAAAATTATATCAAAATACAAAGTTTTTTAAAAGTATAAAGTCTAATGCAGGTAATCATGCATAAAGTTTTTAAAAGCAGTGACTGGGAAGGCATACAAAAAATAGTGCATGTGAGCAAGAATTTTAAAACCTATTGAATTTGTTATTAAAGAAAACTTAGATTTGGGTTATAGAACATTATTAATAAATATTTGTTGTCAATCTCCAACTCTACAGGGAGAAAATAAAGAGGTAGGTTTTAATTAAAGAGACTAGCAACGTAGACACTGTGATAGGTGTTGGAAAGAAGTTGCCGAATTTCCTTCTTTTCCGAGCTTTAATGGGAAACCCTTCTTGCATAGCAGTTTGAGGAGCTAATTTTTCTGTCAATTTTATTTTCTGTGCTCAGAGCAGAGACTGGCAAACAGTGGGTGCCCTGTGGCTCTCTGTTGAGTAAAGAAAGGAATTAATATTTTCAAAACGAATTCTGAAATTTTTGTCTGACATACCTGTGAACTCATTGGGACACATTCATATGCCAGTCCAATCTTCAATACTCCCTAGCCTTAAATAAATAACATTTCCTTCATTATTTACGTGTTATGAGCTGTTCCCCACATACTAATGTGCCGGAAATCTGAAAGTCTTTTCAGTAATATTAAAAATTATTCCAATAACCTCAGTCAATTCATTTAAAAACATCAAACAAATGCCCCTTGAGAGACATTCTACAAAATACTTAACCAGTACTTCTGAAAATTGTCAAGGGCATCAAAAACAAGGAAGTCTGAGAAACTGTAACAGCTGAGAGGAGCCCAAGGACACATGACAACTAAACGTAATGTAGTGCCCTGGACGGAATCCTCGGAAAAAGGACATTAGGAAAAAACTGAAGAAATCTGAATAAACCATGACTTTAATTAATAATAATGTATCAATATTGTTTCATTAAATGTAACAAATGTACCATACTGTGTAAGACGTTCATAGTAGGAGAAACTGGCTATGGGGTATATGGGGATTTTCTTTGCAAATTTTTTGTACATCTACGACTGTTCTAAAAAATAAAGTTTCCTTTAAAAATTCAGTCAATAAAATTTTTTTTAAATAATTGTTTTATAGAAACCTTTTAAAAATAACAGGCCAGGCGCGGTGGCTCACGCCTGTAATCCTAACACTCTGGGAGGCCGAGGCGGGTGGATCACTCAAGGTCAGGAGTTCGAGACCAGCCTGAGCAAGAGTGAGACCCTGTCTCTACTAAAAAATAGAAAGAAGTGATCTGGACAACTAAAAATATATATAGAGAGAAAAAATTAGCCGGGCATGGTGGCACATGCCTGTAGTTCCAGCTACTTGGGAGGCTGAGGCAGAAGGATTGCTTGAGCCCAGGAGTCTGAGGTTGCTGTGAGCTAGGCTGACGCCACGGCACTCACTCTAGCCCGGGCAACAAAGCGAGACTCTGTCTCAAAAAATAAAAAAAAAAATAAAAATAAATAAAAAATAAAAATACATAACAAATATCTCTACATTCTTAAATAACACTTTCACGCATAAATCTATGTTTTTTTTAAAAAACTGGAGTATATTATGAACATCAGTTTTCATTCCTTGTGATAATACAATTATTTTTTTCTTTCTCTCTGACAATCTGAAGCTAATGTTCATTTCTACCACAGAGGCCTACTTTTAGCAAAGTCTTCGCTGTTAATATACACGAAGCATTTAGAAAGGTGCCTGGTACATAGAAAGTTTACAGTAACATTATTATCATTATATGAAGATAACTGTCTCTCACCCACTATAAGCAGATTATAAGCATGGGGTATTTCCAGTAGCAATGATGAACTTGTTGTAATCCATCCCCATTTGTTCACCTGTTGCTGTTATGACTAAATATGGACATTATTAACTGGTCAGTCAAGGTAAGGAATTAGGTCTTTGACCTTGCACGAGTAAAGCTAGATGATCCAGCAATGGACTACACCTGTTTCAGAGCCCATTGGCTCAACTGCACGAGCCTGGGGGCTCACCCACATCCCTTCCCCACTCCATCACATACATAACCATCTTCTGTCTCTGCTCTCTGTGGTTTACCTCCATCCTCCAGATCAAAACTGAACAAGGATAGTAAAGAAAGCAGACACCAAGTGACAAAGTACCAAGGTGAACTGACAGGTTGCTTAGGAAGGAGACTGTACATTTCCTGCCTTCCCAAAGTCTCTTTCCAGCTTTAACATGCTTCATGGCCTAAAGCCCTTGAGCATAGAGCAAGGAGGAGGCCATGGGTGACTGGTTCTGGCCACTCTCAAGCAACATTGCCCTGGGAAAATTCTTGCAGGGCACTTACAGTAACCCCCTGCCTGGCTCACTCCTGCCAATCAAAAATGAGGCAGACATCCCCTTTTGGCAAGTGGCCAGAGGAGGGTGCTCTGTTGTTAGGGGAAGACCCTCCCGGAAGAGCGACAGAGAAGCAAATCGGGCTCCCCTTCACTTTCCACCTCCCTTCAAACCTGCAAGGGGAGCCGTTAGGGTGTTTCTCCTTTTTTGTCTCATCCTGTCACTCTCTAGTCCTTGAACAATACAGGCAACAATGGTCTTGTCTAAATGATTTCACAGGCTATTATTCAGACACTCAACTTTTAACATTTCAATTTTGTCATTCTGTTTCCACACAAAAGGTGCACTTCTACAGTATAATGTTCTCAGAATTATGTCAATGAGCAGGAATGGCTTTTAACATTGAGTTGATCATTAACAACTACATTATCTGAGGCATAATCACTACTTCAACCTTTTGTGTGATTATGACACTACGGAATTTGAAACTAATAGGAGGATGCACTCATAACAACACACAAAAATATTTGTACGGTAATAAAAGGTTAGTGAAAATCAAACAGTCTTAAACAGCAAAACGAATAAAAACACTCACATTTTATTTACAAAAGGTGAGCTTCTAAAGGGGAAAAATAGGTAAACAATGTCACTGCGATCACATTTCTTTGTTCATAAAGATTTTCATATTGTATTTAAACATTCAATATAGAAGTCACAAGCTGTATAAGAAGGACATATTCCAAAAAGTGTATGTTTTCAAAACAGCAAATAAAATAGAGGATTCTGTGTCTTGAATGTTATTGTATCTCCTCAAATTTGCAAGTTACTTGGCAAAGAATGTTGGTTGATAATCTTGGAAATTGTTTTTTAAAGTTGTTTTACTCTCCCCCTCCCACCCCTTATGTGAGAAACCATTTAGGAAAGAAATGTTTTCTTACCCACAATTCAGTGGTTGTGAGCAGCACTGTTCACAATGGCATTCAGGACGCAGAACAGTCATGTTGGAGACTCCAAGTTCAGAAGTCTGCAGAGAAGGCAGGTCTTTATGGACCATGTCTTCTATGTGATTTTGGAAATTGATTAGAACTTATAAATTGTAAAGAGGAAATACACTTCATCAAAGAATTAAGTCAATGCTTGTACAATCATGAAGTGTAAAACACAAACATATTATTTGTATCCTTTGATGAAATAATCAAATTTCCAGAAGTTTACCTTTCAAGAAAACCCTAAATTCAGAAATAACTTGGTACATAGAGAAGTCAGTCACGTAATGTATAACAGTGAATATCAAATCATTCTACATGTCCAAAAAGAGATAGATGGTTGAATAACCAAGGTCCACATTTTTACACACAACGAGAGATAACAGCCATTTCTCATGGTGTTTACCAAAAAAAAAAAAAAAAAAATTAAAAAATTACTTGTAATGTTAAGTGAAAAAAGAAAGATTCAGAATTGCTTTATGTATTTGTGGTGTGTGTGTGTGTGTGTGTGTTGTGTAAAGCACTATGCATAGAGATAAAAGGAGTGGGGGGCTAGAAGAAGAAAACACATCAAGTAAATAATGTGGTTTTGCTGGGTAGTGGTTTTTTCTTCTTTCTTTTTTTCTTCAGTATATTTTTCTGTATTTCTGTGTATCTTCAAAGAGGATGTATTATTTTTACTATTTAAAAAAGGATTCGTATTTAACTCTGTTGTTAAGTCGTCCTTACTGGAAGATACTGAACCAGACATACACCTAACAAAAACAATGTGCCGCTAACCACTGTTTTCAAACATTGAAAGGTAGTCCTTTGATTTGAAATTACAGAATATATGGGCCATTCGTGTGACTTCATCCTGACCCCAAATCTTTCTTCCTCCGGCCGGCCCCACTCACACTGATAAAGCACTGTCATTTCCAGGTGCGCCCCACTGCGCCCAGACAGTTTTGCCTCAGCCCTCTCTGGAGTTAACTCATTTCCTTTCACAATTATTATCCCACCGCCCAACATCAATACAGGAGGTTTTGTGTAGGAGGGTGAGTGGAGGGTTTTATTGCTTCATTCCAGAAAGCAGGAAAATCGTAAGAGAAGGAAGGTGTGTGTTCTGATTGCAGGGAGGGAACTTGAGATGACAAGTTGAGGTGCTTGTGGGTAAATGGGCCTTGTCCAGGACACACCCTTTGCTCCAGCCAAAGAAATCTACTTGCTGACTCTTGTGTGGGTCTCTTCTGTCTGCCCCACTTTGCAAACACCTCGTATATTACTTGTCCCTCCTGGAATACTCTCTCTATTCCTGTCTCTTCTTACTCAAGCTATGCTTCTCTGTCTTTCAAACTTAACCCATTTAAAAACAATACATATGAACTTAAGGCACGTATCTTACAATACTGCTTTTGATCACAAAGCATTCGTCCAAAATGTTCCAACTATTATAGAAACCACTTCAACTCTGTAATTTTTCTTATTATTTTCCATTCCACAATTGCATATTGGAAAAATGCTGATATATAGAAGCATTATGCCAAAATTGTATTAATAAAATATGGTTAGGGCTCATTCTCTTGTATATTTTTTTTTTAAACTTCAAAGATACAGGGAAATGTTGTGAACTATAAAACACAGGGATAGTGATTTTAGTTTATGACTATTTCTTAAGTTATAAGAGTTTGTTATGTGAGTGTTCTTTCCTGATTTTCCACTGGTATATCTTTAAAACACTTAGAGAAAAAAACTTAGCTTTATCTTTGATATGAAGAAAGAATAAATGTAGTGAGAAGATACAAGAAAAAATCAACCAGGAATCCATGGGTAGCCATCCTAGCTGAACACAATTCACTGAGCAGAGACCAGCGGTTTCTTTGAAGAGCAAATAGGGTTTTCCGCAGACCAGTTTAATCACTTTCTATGATAGAAGAAAAAAACATGTGCACAAACAGGAAGTCTTTGATATAACCTTTACAGTTTTCAGGAAGCTTTTGGTTTCTGACTTCTGCAATACTGGTCAGGGTTGCCAACAATCCTGTCACGCCTGTCAAAAGAAGACCATCTACATTCTCCTGAGTGGTCTATCTTTGCAGGAAGACCCTGCTGCTTCTGCGCCTGGCATCTCACCTCCACCGTGCACACTTCATGGCACTCGGGGTGTTTGTCCTACCTCCATTCCGAGAAGCCACGTGATGGGAAGGCTGCTCAGTGAGTGCGATACCATGTCCTGCTTTCCTTTGTGATGTTACTGAACTGTGAGTCAGTTATTACACTGCATGAGATTCATTAGTAAAACACACATAAACACTGCCCTCAGGTTATCTTCAATATGGCCTCTGTATTATTTATCTGTTGCTACATCACAAATCACCCCAAAACTTGGCAGCTTCAAACAATAATAAATGTTTACTGTATCGCACATTTCCTACAGGGCAGGATTCAGGAGCAACTTAGATGAGTGGTTTAAGCTTTGGGTCCCTCATGAGGCTGTGGTCATCTGAGTGTGAGCCACTCCCACAGCGGCACCGGGTTCCTCTCTACAGGGACCTCTACAGAAGGTTGCTCAGCGTGGCGGCTAACTCTCCCCATAGAAGGTGATCTGAGAGAACAAGGTGGAAGCCACAGTGACTTTTATGACATAGCCTGGGAAATCACAGACCCTTGTATTGGTTACACAGGTCACACATGTGGGAGGGACCCCGCAAGGGCATGCTAACAGAAGGCAAAGCTCACTGGAGGTCATCTCCATCATCTTGCCGTTGCTCATGACACCCTCCGTCAAGATGCACAGTCCACTCTTTGACCAATCTGAGTCTGGACTGATCTGTGACTGCTTTGACCAATTGAATACAGCAGAAATGATGCTACGCTAGTTCCAACTTGAGTCCTTCAAGAAGACTGGAAGTTTTGATTTCCTGCCTTTTGGAGCCCTGAGCCACCATGGAAGATGTTCAGGCTGCCCTGCTGAAAGGAAAGGCCACGTGGAGGTGTGCTGACATATCAGACACTTGTGCAAAACAGGCCGTGTTGCTGGATGGTTCCGATGACTCCAGCACCTGCTGCTGCACAACTGCGACCACACAGGAGACTCTAAGTGGGAATCACCAGGTGAGCACAGACAACTGACAACCAGGAGACATAATAAATTGTAATTAGCCACTAAATTTTGAGATGGTTTGTTATACAATGACAGAAAACTCGAAAATAAGTTATGCAAATTATTGTTATTTATTCTTGGTACCTTATGTATAACTTTTACATTACAACGTAAGTTCCACAAGGGCAGGGATTTTTATACCAAAGGCCTGGAACAGAACCTGGATTATTACAATGGCCTCCTAACTGGTTTCTCACATTCCTTTTCCTTTTACTTCCTACCTTCCATTGCCCAAATAGCGGTCAGAGGGACTATCGTCAAAACTTACATGAAAGTCTTTCCTGATCCAACAAGGCTCTATCTGTTTATGTATTATCACTGCAGTATGCACATCTCTTTCACAGCACTTACTGACCGGTACGTTTAATCATAATTTGTATAAATTACTTTGTAATGTTCATCTCCCTCACAAGATCCTAATCCCCAACAGGCAAAGCACATAGATATCTATTCATTGGTCTGTCCCCAGTTTCAAATATAGTACCTAGTACATACTAGGTGTTCAATAAATATTCGGTGAAGAATAACTCCTCAAAAGGTCTTCTGTGCTGCACTTGATTTCTTACTGCTTTTAGTCTGCCTCTTTGGTCTATTTCCAGTTGCAAAGGAAAAAAATTAGATCAATGAATGTTTTAGCTAATTTTTCACAAGCTTCTGGAGAGTGGTCATGAAAATAGTCACCCGAAATGTGGCGTATGTTCATCTCTTTCAGCCTTCAGGTTAACTTTGGATTCTCTTATAAAAAGCAGAGATCTAGAAACTCTTTATTGAGAATAAATCTTCGATTTTATCTTGTTCATTAACACACACAAAACAGAAATAATTTTCCCACTCCCCTTCTCCAATTCTCATTTGACTTCCCGAATTTACTATAACACTGTGTTTTTACTAAAAAAAAACGATTTTCTATATTCTCTGTCATGTATTTATATTTATTAACTTATTTATACTACGAATAAAAGTTTCTCCAATTCCCTCCTTCAGAGACCTTGGGAAGAATAAAGCTATAGTTAATATAATTATATCAATTCACGAAAATCAAAATCAGGACCAAAACTCTTCTGCTCTAATAAAACATGGAGCCAGGCTGTTAGGTAAAGCATATGCTGACAAAGCACAGAAGTGGTTAAACACAAGGACATTTTCCTATATAGGAGACCAAAGGCCCAAATATTCAATAACAAAAATTTTAGCCATATGTGCACTTATGTAGAACAGATTATTAACTGTTCTCCTCCATAAATATAAGAACTCAATTACAATAAATCTGAATAATTTTAAATTATTTTTCTGAAATCACAGGCATTAAGCAGTGATGATCATTCAGTGGAAATATTCATCAAGATACATGTATGACAGAAATACCAAGTTCATTTTGCAGTGTCAAATGGAGACAAATTCTGCAAATGCTTATATTCAAAAACACTTTTAGAGTAATTACTTTTTTTTGGACAACACTTTCAGTATTCTTTTTCTTTTTTTTCTTACATATGCTTCTAAATCTGTGTCTGGAATCCAAATTTTAAATTTAATTACAAGGAGAGGAATATGCCTACTTAACATCCATGTAGGCCTAAATTACTCTAACGTTCACAGGCACTCATGGAAGTTTCCAGTTGGAAGTTTTCTAAAGTTTATTAATGTTCATTAGAATCACCTAGAGGGTTTATTAAAAAACAGATTACTGGGTTCCACTTTCAGAGTTCTGATTCAGTGGGTCTATGGTAAAGTCTAATAACTTGCTTTTTAAAAAAACTTATTTCAATTTTTAATTGCCATATAATATTGTACATATTTATGGGGTACATAGTGATGCTTTGATACATACAATGTGTAGTGATCAGATCAGGGTAATTAGCATATCCATCATCTCAGATATTTATCATTTCCTTGTACTGGGAACATTCAGTATCCTCCTTCCAGCTATTTGAAACTGTGTAGTATCGTTAACTATAGTCATCCTACAGTGATACAGAACACTTAAACTTATTCCTCCTATCTAGTGTTTGCTTCTTAACTAGTTCTCAGATCATGCTACTGTTACTGGTCCAGGACTCCACTTTGAGGATCACTGATTTAACCTACCACTTACTTAAATTTTAAAGAAAGAGAAATAAAGGCCCAAAAAACTTGAAAGATTGATCCAATGTTTCTGCCACAGTCAGTGGCAAAAATGACATGACAAGACAGGGCTAGAATCCAGCTTTTCTAATTCCACAGAGCATGTTCTTTGACTTGACTTTCCCTGTCTGAGGTGTATTCAGTTCCATATGAGGTGTCGATGAATATGTTATAGAAAAAATAAGTCACAGCCAACGGGAAGGGAAGGCAACATAAACATCCTCTCTTCCAGTTGACAAAATTAAAGACATGCAGAACCACGCCAAAAATTGTATGATTCAGGTATTTCTTTGTGGCCACTACTCCCCTTTTGAAGTTTATTTCCCTCTAAACATCTAAAGATTTACTTTGCATTCTTACATTGCAACGTCTTTGTTGATAACTTTTCAGTAATTCCATTACAGCAAATCACAGGGTTGTCAAGTCTTCAAGGATCAGAAGATCATGAGTTGACAAGTAGCAGATGCACAGAAAGAAGTTTTAAATAAAGTGCATTCATTCCCCATGTGGAGCGAAGTAGAATACCTATTACTCGATGATAGTAAAACCAGCCGGGAAGTAACAAAGAATGTAGTTATGCCACGATATTTACCGTTTCTACCACTTTATTCAGTAAAGAATCAAAGATTTCAGAAGAAAGAAACCTCTTAGCTTTTCAAACAAGCTGTTTCTGTTTAAGGACAGAAGTTTCTGTTAAAATTTAGTATAATTTTGAAGTCACCGAGCACGGTGAAAGCTGCAGGCAAACAGAACATTCTCGTTGTAATACCACTACTGTAGGCATATTTGAAACACTATAGCTTCTTCAGACTATAATTATATCTCTTTGTTGCTTCTGTGGTTTCAAAGATAATAGAAGTTGTTCACAAAATTTACACAACACTGATGTGTTGCATATAAAATATAGACAGTCACGTGCAAAATATCCCATTATACATTTTCTCATAGAGAGAAACAGCTGAGAAACCTACAGACCATCAAATTATGACTCCAGTGTTTCATTACAAGCAATTAGACTCCAGAACCCAAAGGTACAACCAAAATGCTTGGTGTAATTTGGTTAATACCATTTAAGAGGTGGCCCACAGGTGCTCGAATGTTCGGAAAAGGAAAATCCTAGTGACAATATAGGGTCTTATTACTTTATTGATAATTACTTCTATAGCCAGAACTTCAAAGAGGGGACTCAGGAGAAAATACTTGGTAAGTGAGGGAAAAGATTCAAAATTACACTCATTCATTCCACAAGCACTGACGTAGAATGGCTACTCTGTGTTAGGCACAGTCCTTGCTCTTAAGGAACTCAAAATCCAACAGGAAAGGTGGGTATAAATTCATTCCTTCAGCAAACATTGAACAGTGCTATAAGGAAAGAAATATCAGTATGACCTATTAGTACTGTTACAGAGCACAGTGCTGATGTGTTCAAGGAACTGGGAACTTAGGAAGTTATCACCAATTAATGACATCGATCTGTGCCTAGAAGAATTTTTAAAAGTTTTCCTGGAAAAGGGTATCACCTGGCAGGAAATACAGCCAGGAAAGACAGGTTGAGGTGACAGCCCTTAGAAAACTATGGACTCTGGACGCCATTTCTAGACAGTAGGAGCCATGGGGAATGTTTGGGGGCCACAGGGCAGAGTAGTTCCCAAGAAACCCCTTCTGGGAGGCACACCTAAAAATGTCAACAAAAAATGGTCAACAAAATATAAAAGACACTTTTTTTAATAGTGCCTGGATGAGCTGTTGTAGAAATAAAGGAATCTCCAGGAACTAATGACAAAAAAATTCAAGGGGTTACAGAGATTTCAAATCAACTTTTGCCTTGTGGTATCCGCTAATTCCTGGTGGCCTAGAACCTGAATTTCAATGAATCTCACTTTTAGTGACAGGACACAACCTGAGGCCAGAGCAGAAATGGGATCAGCATCACAAGGTAAATGGAAGAAAACAAAAAAATAAGAAGAGAAAATAACTATACGAAAATTAATGATATAATACAGGGCATCAATACAGCTATAAGATGGCTCTATGATGAAACTAATAAGGTTGGCTCTATGATGAAACATCTCTGACAAGGATAACTGAGAAAAGAGAAAGAATACAAAATACACAATGTGAAGAATGAAAGGGGTACGTAATCCATGATGCAGCATATGCTAAAAAGGTGGCAGAAGAATGTTATATTAACCTTATAAATAAGGGTAAATTTGAATGAGTCAGAGAAATTTATAATCAAAACATACTCACAAAAACCTAGAACACCTGAAAGGCCTTAGAACTCCCTCAAGAAAGTAAAAAAGCAGTTAAGAATTTCCTGTGGAAAAAAACACCTTGTCAAAATATTTCTTTTGATGCATTTTACCCAGCAGTCGAGGATCAGATTATTTCATTCTTTTAGAGAAGAGAAAAAGAGGTAACGTTAACATATTTGATGAGACTAGCATACCCTTTATACCAAAACCACATAGAGTCAGTTTGAAACAGAAAATTATGAGCCAATTTCACAAGACAAAGGAAAAATACTGAACTATGTTAACAAAGTAAACCCAGGGATATATGAAAAAGATAATACATTATTACCAAATGGCAATGATTCCAGAAATGCAAAGTTGATTCAACATTAGAAAATTACAAAATTACTTCATTATACTAAAGGATTAAAGTAGAAAATCTAAATCACCCCCACAGATGCAGTAAAGGCATTCAGTAAAATCCAAGACCCATTTAGGATAAAAGTTTTTGCGAAGTGGGAATAGAAGAAATTTTCTTTAACCTGATAAAGAATATCTACAAAAGCACTTACAGCAACCATCATAAGATTATCTTTAAAGTCAAGAATGTGACAAAATTGCTTTCTGTCACTACTTCTATTCAGCATTGTACTGGAGAGTCTTATATAAGACAAGGAACAGTAATAAAACAGTAATAAAAGTTATAAGAAAGGAAATAAAAGGAAGAAATATAACTATCATAATTCACAAAGAATATAACTGTTTATATTTTAAAAGTCTAAAGACAAATTGTTGGAACATATAAGAAACTTAACAAAGTTAATATATATTAGTGGAACATAAAGCAAGCTGCAATCTATATACCTCAAAACAAGATAAGGATATATAATTTTTAAAATACTATTTACAATAACATCTGAAAATATAAAGTACCTAATAAATCCAACAAAATATATGAGACATTTGTTAGAAAATTATAAAATTTTATTGAAAGAAATATAAAAAGGGTTTAAATGCAAAGATGTACTATGTTCATGGCTAACCATAAGGATTTTGCTTCTTGCCAAATATATTTTTAGATCAAGAGATTCACATCAAAACCCCAAACAAGACAGACTTCTGCTTCTGGTAAAATAGAGTAGATATACTTTTTGCTCTAAGGACAACTAAAAATGCTAAAATATGTATGTAAATAAATATAAGAATATTCGGAGAGATGGAAAGAAGCAGGTAAACTGGCCAGGGAGCACAGGACCTGAGGGATGACGTGGTGGTGGGTTCTCCAGGTTTTCTTTTTGCTGGCGTATGCCAAACTTGGAACTGAAAAAGGCAGCAAAACAATAATGCCAATGGTCACAGACCAAAACATGCTTCTAAGTCCCTCCAGTCCAAGGACAAACAAAGGGACAGCCTAGCAAGACAGGAAAAGTTTAGACAGTAACAACATAGAAAAATCTGTAACTCCACTCCCACCCCACCAGCGAAGGCCAAGCTGGAAACACAGACTTGCAACTTTTGCCAAGCTGGGTTGACATCAGAAAACAAGTAGGCCTTCAGAGACGGCCATGACTGGTGTCCCACTAGCTAGACTAGATTTCCCACTGTGCTGATAGCGGAGACCATGGGGGGAGCTTGGACTTCCATCTCCACCTGGCAGGAACTTGGCACCCCATCCTCTCCCCACTAGAATGGTATCTGAAGAGGTCTAGTGGAAATTCAGAACTTTCACCATTGCCCACTCTGGAAAATAGCGTGGCAGTTTCTTAAGAAACTAACTGGTTGTATGCAGTTGCTCAGCAATATCCATGCTGAGCATTTATACCGGATAAACAAAGATTTATGTTCACAGAAAAACCTGCACACGCGTGTTTATAACCATGTTATTTGTAGCAGCCCCAAACTGGAAATAACCCACATGTCCTTCAATGGGTGAATGTGAAACTGTGATACATCCATACCAAGAATTATGCCGAGTAAAAAACCAATCCCAAAAGGTTATGTACTGGGTGATTCCACTTATATAATACTCTTGAAATGACAAAATTATAGAAATGGAGAACAGACTAGTGATTGCCAAGGGCTAAGGAGTGGGTGGGGGTGCGAAGGCAGGAAGGATGGCTATGAAAGGGCACTATGGGTGACCCTGATGGTCAGGGAATGTTTTGTGTCTTGGTTATATCAGTGTCCATCTCCTTGTTGTGACATTTACTATACTTTTACAAGATGTTACCACTGGGAAAAATGGGGTAAATGGTACATGGGATCTCTGTATTATTTCTGCATATAAATCTATAATTATCTCAAAACAAAAAGTTTAATTAAAAAAAGGACCCAGGTTTTTCATAGAATTTGACAAACTGATTCTCAATGGATATAGAAAAGCAAAGAGCCAAGAATAGTACAAAGGAGTAGTAACAGGGAAACATCAGAACAGGGAAATACGGGGCTCCATCCCTTCCTGAAAGCAACTAATCAGCTAGCAAAACTGTCAGAATCAACTTCTGGAATGAGTTAAAAACTTACAACAACCAGGGGATGACTGGTGAAGAAAGAAGCTGTTGCTGCATGGTAGGAAAGTGGTAAGAGAGAGCTCTGGCATTTTAAAGTGCCGTCCACCATCCCCTCCGCCCCAGATCTGCAGCAGCCATGAGAGCGCAGCCTGAACTCCTGGCACGGACGGCTGGTGCCAGAGGGAGTAATGCAGACTTTATTCTCAAAGAAGTTTGGTCGTGGGTCCCAACCTGTCTGGCAGTTTCCTGAAGGACCAGCATAAAGACTTCCCTATGTTTCACCAAACTCAGAGAGTTCCCAGGGCAAGGGTGCCTTTTGTGAAGTATTTAAAGGCACAAGTATTCACTGGGGTGGCCTGGGGCAAGGGACAATACTTGGGACAAGCAACAGACGACTGAAAAACCTAAGAAGAAGGAGACAGACTGAAAAACCTTGGGAAAGGAGACACATATGGCAATAATGACTTTTAACAGCTTCTGTGTATACCAGGAAGTCAAGAAATCCATTCATATGCCCAGAGTGTGACACAGTCTAGAAAAGGCCTCAGATGACCTAAGCTTTCACCTCTGGCTACTCTTCAATCTCCTTAGGAAACACTAAGGAAGAGTTTTAAACAGCTAAATATTGAAAAAGTAGCCAACACAAAACAAATCTACAAAGTCTGGGAGAGTATTTTTTCTCCTTTTTTCTTTTGTCAACTACAGGTGTTTAAGACACAAGCTGAGCACTAAGCTAATAGAACACAGACTTCAGTAGCTACACATGACAAAAAAATACAAACTTTACAAAAATAGTTTAGAAAAGTCATAAAACAAGCAAACAACCACAATCCACAACAGGCAGGAACAATAAACCCTGAGGAGGAAGGGAGAATCTGATTTGCAATGTTGCCACATTTAATATTCCAAACATCTAGTATTCAACAAAAAATTATGAAGCATGAAAAGAAATAAGAAAGTTTGTCTATTCACAGGGAAAAAAATGATTAATAAAAATTGTTCATGCAGAAGCCCAGCCAAAAAAGACTTTAAATAAACTATATTACGTAAGCTTAACGAGGCAAAGAAAATATATACAAATAATTAAAGGAAATGAGAAGAATGATGTCTCAACAAATAGAAAATATCAATGAAGAGAGAACAATTATAAAAGGGAGCCAAATAAAAATTCTGGAGTTGAAAAACATAGTAATGGAAATGAAAAATTTACCAGAGGTGTTCAACAGCAGATTTGAGCAGGCTGAAGAATCAGTGAACTTAAAGATAATCAACTGAGATTATCTAATCTGAGAAGCAGAAAAAATGAAGAAAAATGAACATAGGCTAACAAACTATGGAACACCAGCAAGGTACTAACTACACATGATGGTAATCCCTGCCAGAGGTGGATGAGAGAAAGAAGCAGAGAGAGTTCTTGAGTAAGTTGTTGTCAAATACATCCCAAATTTGATGAAAGACATGAACTTACACATCCAAGAAGCTCAGTGAACTCTATGTGGATAAATGCTAAGAGATCTGCACAGAGACACATGATAGCCACATCTTCAAAACACAAAGAGAGAATCTTCAAAGTAGCAAGAGAGAAACAATTCATCCCATACAAGTAATCCTTAATAAAATTGTAAACTGATTTCTCTTCAAAAATCATGGAGGCCAGAAGGCAGTAGGCTGACATATTTGCATATTTAAAGTGCTGAAAGAAAAAAAAAAAAGCCGTCAACCAAGAATTTTTTATGTAGTAAAACTATCCTTCAAAAATGAAGGGGAAATTAAAACATCAGGTAAACAAACCTGAGTGAGTTTGTCAGTACTACGCCTGCCCTGCAAGAATGCTAAAGGGAGTCCTCTAAGCTGAAATGAAAGGACACTAGACAATAACTTGAAGCCATATGAAAAAATAAAGAACAATATATAAGGAAATCTTTCAATTCAAATAATTTTTTTAAATATTATAAATAATTTAATTAGTAAAATTATAGGGCCTTGATTTATGGTGTTAAAAAATAATAAACTAAGTAGTTCTTCCATCTTTGTGTACCATATGTCCCCTGAATTTATCTTTCTGGGAAATTTCTAGCTATGAAGAAGTAAAACTGTGAAACCTGTGTAATATGTATACTTGATATAAACTCTATACCCAGACAGCTACATGTAACTTTTAAGTTTCATTCTCTCTGTCAGGCTCATAACATCCCCAAACCCATGCAGTGTTCAGCAAAAAATAAGTGAGCATAGGAAGAGAAAAAAGATTGCTTTTTTCTCTTTTGAATACCCTCTTGTTGTTCACTTTAGCAGTTACATACATGTGTTCATCTTGATCAAGAGAAATATTAAATATATTTTTGATAGACCAAACATTTAGAAAATGCTTACTTTATCCATCATATATACTTTTTACAAATTACTAAAGCAATACACACAAATTTTAGAAAAATTTTAAAATATAGCTAAGCAACTTCGTGTTTTTACAAAATGTTTTTGTACAATACATACGATTTTATAATCTGTTTCACTTAACATAACTTTAAATAACTTTTAATAACTTTATGTGTCATTATATATAATCTTTTATATACAAAGAATAAATAATTTAAATGCCTTTTAAAAATAAACAACAATAAAGAAAGCTACATAGCAAACATAAAAGCCAGTAGTAATGCATATTTGGTTTGTAACTCTTGTTTTTATCTCTTTTTTTCTATATGATTTAGAAAATAAATGCATAAAATAATAATTATAAAACTATGGTAATGGGTACACATGTGTAAAGATGTCATTTGTGACAAGAACAATATAAAGAGTAGAGGATGGACTGCAAACAAACAGAGTTTTTGTGTATAATTAAAAAATAGTCTGAAGAAATTTTTATTTAAAGAATAATAACCAGTGGAGGGACTTGGTAGTTTATATAGCAAGACTTATTATAAATACATAGTAATTAAGACAGTGTGGTATTAGTGTGGAGATAAACTCATAGACTAGTGGAACAGGACAGAGATCCTAGAATCAGGTCTATATACCTAGAAGGAAACCTGATAAGTTAAAGAACTAGCATTGCAAATCAGTGACTAAAGGATGAATTTATCATTAAATTATGCTGGGACAATTGATTATACATATGAAAAAGAAACATGGTAGTATCTTCTACCCTATAAACAATCAATTCCAGATGAATCAAGAACATAAATGAAGAAAGCAAGGCTTTAAAACTTTAGGATACACTATAGGAAAATAACTTTATCGCTTCAGGGTAATAAATATTTTTTAAAGCAAATGAAAAGCATACATGAAAAAGGGAAAGACTGATAAGGAATTACTATCCAAAATAAATTTTAAAATCCTATAATTAAAATTAAAAAGTCAAACAACTCAATAAAAATGGAAAGAAGATAGCTTTTCACAGAATATGAACAGACAATAAACACATGAAAAATTTCTCAATGTCAATGTCAATGTTAAGAAAATGTATATTCGATCTACTGTGAAACACAATGTCATATCCAAATAGACTGCAAAAGTTCAAAAGTCTGAAAATGCCAGGTGTTGATAATATGTAGACCAAAGAAACCTCCCATACGCTGCTGATGGAGAGTACATTGGTAAAACTACTTCGGAGAACAAGCAAAGTCTGAGGAAGAAAAACTGATCGAGTCTATGTTTTAGAAAGATTATTCTGATGGACCTAAAGAAGAAAGACACTGAGGGCTGCTACTATCCTGGAGAGAGAAAATGAGGTTCTAACCTGGGCAATGTCAAGCACAGACCTCAAAGAGGAACCTTGTGAACTATAACGAACAGAATTGCAGCTAGAACGGATGCAACAACCCTGATGTAATTTGTGCCTGGTTTATCATCAGGAGGATGGTGATGGTAACCTAAGAGAACTGTAGGGAAGCCTCTCTTTGAGGAGTGGGAGGAGGAATAGGAGTGAGCAGTGGAAAGACAGAAAGAGATCCACAAGGCAACAACCAAGGGACATCCAAAAGCCAAGTGAGGATGAGGAGTTAGCGTTTGGACTGGACAGCTTCATTCACTGAGGTATGTTTTGAGGTCATCTGCTGATGTGAAATGTGGAGAAATAGCTTTCTGGACTTGAGGAGGATGGAAAGGGTTTGCAATAGCAGATGCTGGAAATACAGTAGGGGAAAAAGCAGAGACAAGAAGATGGCTGAATAGCAAGGAGGGTCTAGCTGTGGCTGGATGGCAGGATTTTGCAGGAGCGTGGCTGGCAAGACGCATGCCCTACTCCAGCAACCTCGGTTATCATCAAGCAGTTATCAAGGTTGCAAACATTATCACGTCGAAGACATGCAGACACACACGCAGATACACATACACACATACAAACTCACACTCCAGGTTTGGGCTAAATAATTAGTCAGAGGTCTAGCAAAAACCTTAAACCACAGTATAAAGGAGATTTTGGAAAATCCTTTACACTAGGCAATATAATTTGTATGGATGACTAAATATTTCCATCCAGACACAGCCGCTTTAGGATTCTGGTTGGTCAGAATTTCCTGGAAAATTTACAAGAGAAAGGTTGGTGGGACAAATTCCAGCCCCTGGGCACAGTTGACCCCAAGGCGGTAACAATGCTTGTCCTCTCACTCCTTTGCCACCCCTGGTAGCGTCTCCCTTCAGCTAGCACTTTTTACTGGTCCGGGTGGCTTGCCCGGGCACTGAGCCAGGCCTGCATCTCTGGGATCTGTTTCCCTGTCCTTCTCAGGCCACAGTTACTGCACTTGCTCTTTTCTAGCTACAACGGGCCTGAGAAGCAACATGTTCCCCATTAGGTAGTAGCAGCCTACCTCTCTAAGGTCATCCTGGGCAATTCCACCTGCCAGACAAAGGAGACAGACCCGCCTCAGGACCAACTGCAGCAGCAGGGGCTGCTGTCTCTTGGGCCTGCCATTATGACCTTGTTACCTGGCACGGTAATTGTGTCACCTTGCTTCTGACACTTAACTGCTGCCACCTGGCTTCTGTGCTTCAAGGATCCTATCATCCCTACCGCTACTAGGGAGCTCAGTTCTCTTAGAGAATCTCCTCCTGTTAGCCCCAGTCTTCAAACAACATTCCCCCACTGAGTTTCTTGCAACCCCTGGTGTCTTAAAACCAATGCATGCCTCTTATTTTGACAAGGAATTTTTTAAGAACATGATCAGAATTCTTCTGGCCCTGGAGAAATAAACAGCATTTCTTGCTTCCAACGCTTGACTCCATCATCTCTTCAGTGCTAGAACAGGAGTCGCTCTGAAGGAAGCATTTCAAAACAGACAGCTCCCATCACGTGTGGTACATTCATCTTTTCATCTACAGTCAAGAAAACTTTTTGCCTTCAGCAAAGCTTTCTGCCT
The DNA here is from genome assembly GCA_004363605.1 of Indri indri. Taxonomy (NCBI): domain Eukaryota; kingdom Metazoa; phylum Chordata; class Mammalia; order Primates; family Indriidae; genus Indri; species Indri indri. The sequence continues at coordinate 28,671 of RJWJ010013015.1, forward strand.
TCACCTTCATCCTTTTGAACATTTGGTGGTTTGCCTTTTCAAGACTCTCATGTTTCAAATCTTTTCTGTTCCTCATTTTCTTTTTCTCACGTCTTTTTCTATAACCGGCTCCCTATCTATCCTGGGAACTTCACTTCATTTTTCATTCCAGCTGTATTTGTTTGCTCCTCTTATTACTATTTCTGGCAGAATAGTCCATTATGGTCAAGCTGCCATTGGTCTCCAGCGCCGTAAACATGACTGACTTCAGAAACAAGAGTACTCTGAGGGAAGGAGAGAAATTAAGAGATGGCTCTCCATTGCCACAGCGAAAGGTACAATCACAGTGACAGGGACAGTCATAATGCTGGCAAATGCACCAGTCTGAGTACCGTACTGGCTCTCTGAGAAACCAATTAATGTGCACATGTCAACATTCACACACACACACACACATACATAGAGACACACACACACACACACACACACACACACGGCGTATATTATACTACATATCCTTTTCCTAACTGAACAAAGAAAAGGCAACAATACCTAATACCAACAATACCAAAGGGCTTGTTCTTTCTGGGTAAAATTTTTTAAGATTGTTATCAAGGAAGGTTGTATATGACAGACAAAGACAAAAAAAAATCACTTGCTTTAGGAGTTTGCCGAAGGATTTCATACCATTGAATTCCACCCATTAACACATGTATTTGTTTCGATCCTGACGATGACTGGCAGACATTTGGAAAGCCAAAATAAAAGTTGACCTGCAGACAGTTCAGATTTGCCATATGCTTGCTGTCACCATTAACAGTTTGTGGACCATCCTAATTTATTCTTCAGCTGACTAACCTGATGAATTTTAAAGAAATCGGATACCTGTTTCTTTTTCAAATATGACATTTTGCTTTTTCCTTATTACTCACAAGTATGGACAGCGGAATAAATGATTAATGGCTAATGTAAGATAATTTTAAGTGGACAGACCAGGTCTCCACCCCAGGACCTATCACAAATGTTTTCCACTTGAATAATTGCCTCACTGAGGAAATGCCCAAACAACATTTATCAGATATAATTTCAGAAATAAAAGTTATTTCCCCCAAAATAACCTAACAGAATTTTTAAAGGGAACTTATTAGTGCTCAGAAATCACTAAAGTTTAAGGGGTGTGTGTGTGTGTGTGTGTGTGTGTGTGTGTGTGTAAACATGGCTAAAACTACTTTTTTAATCTCTCAACTTTTGTCTTTTTGAAAATAATTTTACTATTCTTTCTGTCAAATGTGTTTAAGCAACCAAATATCCTGTTAATTAGTGGCCCTCTCCTTTCCTTTCTTGAAACTTCGTTTCTTAGACAGTATTGTAGAGGGAAGGAAGCTTTGATTGAAGAGAAGAGAGGACAAAGTTAGTATTAGTTGTTTTAAAATTTGACACTTAGTACAAACCTACTTGCCTTTTTCTCTTCATCTACTTAAGGGTATCTCTTCAACTTTTCCAGTTTCAGATATCTCAAATAGTGAAGTCTGTTTATAGTAAAAAATGTTATTAAAATCCTAGTAAATAAAATAATTAAGAGATTTACTAGTTAATTTTTAAATATTCTAGATTATGAGCAAGGGCTTTCGATTGCATTACATAATCTTTGTCCCTCCTTCTCTTAACATAGTGGTTGGCCTGTGGTAGTACTCAGTAAAAGAATTTTAATTGGTCAGTCAGTCACTAATTGTTATTTATAAGTTATAATGTGTATTCTGCTTTTAAGGGTGCCATGTTTCTGTCAAAATGTTCTAAAACAATTAAACCAACCATCTAAGACATTTATAACCATTAATTATTTTATAATAAAATATTTTATTGCTTATATTTTAGCAAACTTTACTTTTCTTCAGATATCTCTTCTGAGGACTTTAAAGCCATGAATCATGATCCTAATAAACAACTTGCAGTAGGTCCTAGAAATTAACCATGAAAATAGAATAAAAACGGTTTGATTGCAGGCATATGCTCGTTTTCATACTGATGGACAAAGCCCTCGGGAATATTAGAAAAATGATCTACAACTCTCCCGACAACATCTAACCGGTCTTTCACAGAGGGTCCTCCTTGTCCTTTAAATTCTCAGCAGAGGAGGATGGGGGGCCACACCGCTGAAACACCCACAAGACTCTCCGTTCATCTGTAGAAGCGAAGCCCTGGGCAGCTGGCACCCTTCCACAGGGAGCTGCAAACACCACTCTGCCACATTGCAAGTTTCCTCAGGCAGCAGATGTCTCGTAGCTGCCGTTCAGGTCTGCAACTCTACCAAGCCACCTGTACAACATATTTAATGTACCGACAATGATTTTGTTGCTACTTAGGAAAGATTCTTTTCAATTTAATTTGTCTCTGAACTCCTGTATGGCCAGCGGGATTATTATATGAAATCAGGCCTAATGCTGCAAAATTTTTATTCAAATATTGAAGGCAAAAAATCAAATCCTGTACGCTTTTCTCCTTGCCCTGACTTCCCCCATACAATTTAGAAAAATGCATTCGCCTTCTGTATCATTAGGATTAAATTTTGTTCCTTAAAAAATTGGATGTTTCCAAAAAGCAGTTTTGCCGAACCAATCCACAGAAAAGTTAAACAACTCACTGTTAAATTGTTCACCCTTCTCCATTACCCTGACATTACCAAACTTTAACGTGCCTCAACCAAAACTTTAAAACTGTGGATGCAATCCTCTTAGAACATTATCAGGAAAACATTCTGACTTTTTCGGCTGCTAAAGTGATACTTACAGTACCATTGTGTCTGTTTGGTTTAAAAATGAGGTTGATAATGATAATGTTTTTCCATAACATGATCTTCTACTTTTTAATGATACCCGTAGTTTTCCCTACATAAATGACTAAATCCTTACAGAATCTCTGTCTTGATTAGCACTCCTGCTAGTAAAATTTCACATACTAAATCAGCACCAGCTGTAGCAAGAAAGAAAGAAAAAGGCAAGTGTAAATGTTCCATATGCCCCACCAAATTGGCATCTGTGTCAGTAACCCTTTTTTTCAAAACTATTGTATACATACATTCTCTTAAGTGTTTTGTTCACAGAATACTGCTAACAAAATTCTCTCTGTTGGCATATCAGAGAAAGAGCCCGTCCTTGGTATTATTCAGCTACACACAATAAAATTTCTCCTTCTCCTCTCGTGGTCACAGACATACCTGAAGGTTCTATTTATATAAGTTGCTTCAAATTAGTGAACCTTTATTTTGACATCTGTTCTCTGTAATGTGACACCACAGTATTCTTACAAAGCTGCTTTACAGTTGGAGTTTAATTGGTAGCAACACCAAACAATGTCAGAGAGACAAGAGAATTATTTTGGTCACCTGGAAGGTATCTCAGAGACCAGGCTGAAAACAAGTAGCCTGGAATGTGATCGTGGTAGAAAGCATTTGTGATCACTCTCATCACCCATATTTTCTTCAAATGGTGAGGTACCTCTCCACAGATACAGATTTATAAATACAGATGTATCAGACATAGTCCCAAAGATATACCTAAGATACTCCATTATAGTACTTTAGGTGTTTTCAATAGTTTTACCCAACAGGACTTTATTAATTATCTGTAATCCAGTGGATAGAGTTCTTCAGGAACATATTCGATCTATCATATGAACCCTGCAATAGCTATCAGATAGCTACGAAGGAGAAGAGCATACTAATGAAATGGAGTACATACAAGGCGTGTCAGTAGGATATGCTCCCAGAGACAGCTGTCTCACAGCTGAAAAATAAACGTACATTTTTAAGTATTTTCTTCTCTCATTGGAACATAGCTATCTTGGTAAAGGACAGTGCGTATGGAAGAGAGATCTGCCTACCGCTTTCTCTGTGATGCCTGTTGGTTTCTGCGCATGCCTTCTCCCCGTGTTAATAACACCGTGTTGCTCTCATTTGCTTATGTCTCCGCCATTCGTAATTTAACTATAAGCTCCTTGAGAGCTGGGATAGTATTCACATAGACCTATATCTGTCCTAAGAGAGTATCTGATTTTAACAGATACCCAATAAATGTTTGCCCGCATCAAAATGGTTAAGGAATGCTGGAAGTTTTTGGTTAAAAGCTAAATGAACTGGTTGGTAAACAACTTACCAACTGGGATCAAATAACCCAAATAATTAAGGACACAGGGAAATGGATGAAAATATCCTTTGTTTCCCCAAAGTTTTCCTAAACATAAATATCCTTTCATCCAATGTAATCCTAGGATTATTTAAATTTAGTGAAAGTCACACCCGATAACTCTTTCATATCTAAGGATAAAACTCAGCAGACATTTTAGTTACAGGTTATAAGGCTTTTGGGTCATAAGATGCAGTTTGCCTAAATTCATAGTGAACAGTTTCGAGAAGCCATATGGGAAAAAATCCATAATGGTAGTGTACCTTGCAAACTGCTTTTCTTTTCTTTTCTTTTCTTTTCTTTTCTTTCTTTTTCTTTTTTCTTTTTTTTTCTTTTGTTGAGACAGAGTCTTGCTTTGATATCCTGTCTAGAGTACAGTGGCATCAACTTAGCTCGCAGCAGCCTCAAACTCCTGGGCTCAAGCAATCCTCCTGCCTCAGCCTCCTGAGCAGCTGGAACTACAGGCTTATGCCACCACAGCCAGCTAATTTTTTCTATTTTTAGTAGAGACGAGGTCTTGCTCTTGCTCAGGCTGCTCTCGAACTCCTCAAGCAATCTTCCCACCTCAGACTCCCAGGGTGTTAGGATTACAGGCGTGAGCCCCATGCCTGGCCCAAACTGCTTTTTTAAATACAAAAATTCGTTCTATTTAAAATATGTAGCTTCCTTTATGAGGCAATGGCCTCTCTCCCCGGTACTGTGAGCAGTCAGATAAAGCTGCTCACCTTCTCTCGGGAATTCCTGCCCTGGGAAATTTGGAGGAGATGATCCAGTGTTCAAGTACATGAAATTTAACTATACTTACCAACTCTATCGCGATCTTGCAGTTGATAAAATGATTATAATGGGGAGAGGAAGAAAGGTAGGTTAATGGGTACAAACTTACAGTAAGACAGAAGACATAAGTTCTAATATTCGATAGCATAGCAGGGTGACTACAGTTAATAATAATACGTTATAAATTTCAAGATAGCTAGAAGAGAGGACTTGAAATGTTTCTAACACACAGAAATGATAAATACTCGAGGTGACAGATATCCTAAATACCTTGACTTGATCATTACACATTCTATACATGTAACAAAATATCACATGTACCCCATAAATATATACAAATATTATGTATCAATAAAAATGATTATAACAACTTATTTCTAACATATTTGTACATATTACAATTGATGGTAGCAGTGGCAAAAATGTGTATTTCCATTAATCTATGTGTTCCTTAAAGCAAGCACAGTTCTTTTTATTTCTACATTTCCTAATATCAGCACAGCGATGCAGAATATGTATTTTTAAATGACTATTAAATACATAAAATTTTTTTTGAACAACTGACTTTTTACTTGGTTGCCTGCCTATTTTTTGGTCCCTACTCCTAGGTCTGTAATTGGCTTGCTTATTTTTATACAGTTGTATGGATGATAAATTACACACTGATATGGGATTTCCCCAAATGACAGACAAGTATAAAAATGAACCTGAGGAATCAATCAATCAAGGAGTCCTTTCTGAGAACTGTGTGTACAGTCCTATTCCACTTCATGGTGTACAGTCATCAGCCTAAAAAACAGCGGGGAGAGCTAGGGCCAGCCAGGATGGCACAAAACCTGCCATTCTGGTGGGTCTCCCCCTGTGCCATGCTAGTTGTTAAATATTTTGAACTTCGGCTTTGGTTTCTGTTCTGAGGCAATTTGTGATGCCAGTGAGAAGACACTGCACAATTATAATCTTAAAATAATTAGACAATAGTATAGGAAAAACAGGAATTTTATACGATGTCTACAAGCGTTCACAGAAAATGGTCATGGTTAGGAGGCAAAGTTCAGGAGGTGGTGACCCACGGAATTTTAACTTGGAGCACTGGTCTGCATACTCCAAGGTGATTCCAAGTATTAGTTGGGACTAATACTATCTACGTGTAGTGGGACTGGTGGCAGCAGTTGTCATTGCCTTTTATATTAATAATTCCATAGGCTTTGTTCACAAAAGTTACCTCATTCTCCAGAGATGCTCACCAGGGTAGTTTGTGTGGGGTGGCTGCTTCTTAAAAGGCCACAGCCAGGTCACACGCTATTTAAAGCACTACTTTATTTAAGACAACTTTCAAGTGTTTCTTCTCCCTTTGCTATCTATGATTGCCCCATTTCAGTTTGCCATAGAGCAGCTGTTTCGATATCCAGCATTTATCCGTTCTCCACATGCATCCAGCCCAGAGGGATTGTTAAGCAGATCATTGTTTTAATTCTGGCTCCATTCCAGGTCCCCATTATTAGTGATCCTGTCTTAACATTTACTGTGCAGTTTGGCTCACAGGTGATGTTGATTAAATTGGATACGCCATCTGGGGTGGGTTTTCGTCTGGTAGGCACATTCAAGGCTGAGCACACCTACTGCTTCATTTTGGTCTAAAGTCTTATGCCACATTTGATGGCATTCTGGACATGGTTTTCTGCCACCTGGGCATGACCCTTGGCTTATTCATTTAGTAGTTGTGTTGAAATTGGGCAGTCCACTTCGTTACCCAGGGTCTTGTTTTCTAATGGACAAAACAGAGAATAATCATTAATTCATTCCTCTGCTTAATTCTTTGTTAATTTGTTAACCATTTATTAGGCAGCCACTTTGTGCCTGATACTCTGGTGTGGAGAAATCAGATATAAATAAGGATTCAGAGCAGAGGAGATGAGACGCATAAGCAGAAAGATGGCAATACTACATGTGCTATTCACAAAACATCCCTCTGTACTAACAGATGTGAGCAAAGAGCTCTGAGCAAACAGCAAAGAGCCTGGAGGACATGATCATTGAACTGGATCTTAAAGATCAAAGCCCTGGGCTGGGTGCAGTGGCTGATACCTGTATTCCCAGCACTCTGGGAGACCAAGGAGGGAAGATGACGTGAGGTCAGGAGTTTGCGACCAGCCTGGGCAAGACAGGACAGCGAGACACTGTCTCTACAAAGAATAGAAAAATTAACCAGGTGTGGTGGCACACACCTGTTGACCCAGCTACGCAGGAGGTTTAGGCAGGAGGATCACTTGAGCCCAGGATTTCAAGGCTGCAGTGAGCTATGATGATGCCACTGCACTCTAGCCTGGGTAACAGAGTGAGACCCTGTCTCAAAAAAAAAAAAAAAGAAAAGACCAAGATCTCTAAACTTTGCTTTCACACATCTCATCAATTAAAATATCTACCTGAGGGTAACACGTAACAACTTGATTCCTAATTATTGGGGGAAATAAACACGTACGAAATACTCATTTTTTTCTTATGTCATTATTTAATTTAAATAAGCAAAGCAGACTTGAAAGCATATGCTACATACCACATGGAGTTGTTCTGAGAATCAAATGGCATGATATGTGAATAGACACCTTTGAAAGTGCTCTTTTGAACGTGTGGGTGATGTTGCCTGCCCTGCCACTAGGCTGCCACAAGGACTAAATTAGAAAATGAATGTGAAAGGATGTTGGAAATGTAAAGCACCGATAATAACAAGAGCAGTCATAGCTAACACTTATTTAGCTCTTCTTATATGCTCGGCATGGTTTTAAGTGTTCTACATGTATTAGTTCATTTAATCCTCACAACCACCAATATGGTAGGCTCTGAAGTAGAGGTGAGCTATATGAAAGTATCGATATTTGACCATTTTATTTATTTATTTTTATTTTTGAGACAAGGTCTTGCTCTATCTCCTGGGCTAGAGAGCAATGGCATCATCTTAGCTCACAGCAACCTCAAACTCCTGGGCTCAAGCAATCCTCCTGCCTCAGCCTCCTGAACAGTTGAGACTACAGGCATGTGCCACCACTCCTGGCTAATTTTTCCATTTTTTGCAGAGACGGGGTCTTGCTCTTACTCAGGCTGCTCTTGAACTCCTGGTCTCAAGTGATCCTTCTGCCTTGGCCTCCCAAAGTGCTAGGATTATAGGTGTGAGCCATTGTGCTTGGCTGATATTTGACCATTTCTGACCTACAAAAATGACAATTGCACATGGCTCGATCTATTGTTACTTTACTATTTTGCAGATGAGGAAATGAGGTGCAGAGTGGTTATGCAATTTACCCAAGGTCACAGAGTTAGTAAAAGGCTATTACTTTTCTAATTATTTATGGACATTCTGAATCTGATGGGGTTCTTAGGTTGTAAGAATAAAAGTCCAAAATGTCTAACTTTAGAGAGAAACATAATTTATTGGCAGGATATGGTGTCGGTGGTAGAATTAAAAAAAAAGAAAAAAAGAAGCTGAACAACAGAATACAATTATCCCTTGGTATACTTGGGGGATTGGTTCTGGGACCCCTGCGTATACCCAAATCCATGCATATTCAGGTTCCAGCAGTGGCTCTGCAGAATCTGCCTTTGTGACAAGTTGACCCTCCATATACACAGGTTTCTCATTCCTCGATCCACATTTGGTTGAAAAAAATCCACGCATAAGTGGACCTGCACAGTTCAGACACATGTTATTCAAGGGTCAACCATATTTCCAGAATCCTAATTTGTCCCCATCTCAAGGTCCACCACTCCACTTCAAGCGACCATCATCCCTCACCTGGATGAATGTGGGAGCCTCCTAACTGGTCCCCCAGTTCTGCCCTTGCCCTTCTTCAGGCTATTTTCAACCTAGTAGAGAAACAAATCCCGTTGAAATGTAAGTCAAGTAATGCCACTCTCTGTAAACCTTTCCGTGGCTCCCAAATCCACGCAGATTTTGCCTCTCATGCAGAGGCAAAGCCAACATCTTTACTCTGACCTACGCGGCCTTGTGCGATCCGCCCCCAGACCTAGACCTCTCTGACTTCACCTCTTCCTCCTTCTCTCTGCTCCACTCACACATCCCTGGAAGAGCCAGGCCACAATCCCACCTCAGACCTCCACACTCGCACACCTCCTTCTGGTCTTTTCTCACATGTCACCTTCTCAGTGAGGCCCTCTTAGATTCCTGTTGAAAACTTCAGTCCCACCCCAACAGTGAACACATCTCCCTGCGCTCCCTTCTCTCCTTTGCACTTATCATTGTCTCATATACTGTGTGTGCCGATTTGTATTTATTATTGGCCATATCAATACATATATTCTATACATATAATAAACACACATATTAGGACAGGGATGTATTAGGACAGGGATATTTTACTATTTTTCACAGTACTTGGCATATAAAAAAATATTTGTTGAATGAGTGAATGACCTTGGAAATGTGAAAAAACAAACAACAGAACAAAACAAAACAAAACTAGAATTCTGGGGACCCAGGAAGCCCCAACTATTCCCTATGTCCAAAAGTCCAGCTCTTAGTAGAGAGACTAATGGGTGTGGCTTTAGTCCCACGTCTACGCACCGACCAGAGCAGGACAGGCTCACTGAGTCACTAAACATGGCAAGCGACTGGCGTCGTTACTTATACTACCAGAGGAAAGGGGAATGGATTCCAGGCAAGTAAAAATCACTAGCTGTGCCCTCCACGAACACTGACCTTCCTGATTGGATTCTCCACTTTTTACTGTATTTCCCTGTCATCTACTACATTGTCTAGTCATATCCAGAAACAATAGACTTTCATGAAAATGTGGATATAAACTCAAACATCCCAAGGCAGACCATCATTGTTTCCATTTTTCTTGGGCCTCTCATCTTTCTATAAAGGTAAACTTCTATATATGTTATACCTATATTGGAAAATTTATGCATCTTCCGTAGGAGTTTTGAATTCTTGTATTAGGATTTTTATTTTATCTTAAAGAAAATAGAGGAATTATTAGCTTCTGGTACTTCTTTTTTGTCTGCTTAAAATAAAATCATTATACTGCCTTTGCTGATAAAAAAGGTAATTAAAAAAACTGAACATGCAGAAGTATGTAATATGCAGCCACCTCAGTCATGCTGCTTTTTTTGCTTCCATTCTATCCCACAGATGTAATCTCTTTTAACATGCAGAATATGTACTTCCAGCATTTATTTATTTATTTATTATGATATTTTTATCATAAAGGGCTTTTATAAATATGCTAGATAGAATAACATATGCAATGCTCTATAAGCTGCACATTAGATAAATTAATACTATGCAAATTGTTTTAAAACCTGCTTTTTTCATTTTACATCATATCAAGGATGGCTTTTCATGCCACACTGGTCTGCCTTATCTTATTCAAAGGCTGCATAGTGTTCCATTATATGAATACATCCTAACTTGCTTAGCCAATGCTTTAGTGGTGGATATTGCTATTAAAAACAAGACTGTAACTGATCTCCCTATATGTAAATGTTCACTTGTATTTTTAGGATAAAGCCCAAAAAGTACACTTACTTAATCAAAGTGTAGATCTCTTTTACATTTTGATGCACATTACTAGATTGTACTACAGAAAATTTTATAGCAATGTACACCCCCATCAACAGTATATGATAATGCTCACTTCCTAACATTTACCATCATCTTTGATATTCTAATAGGAGGCACAGAATCCATTAGGATGTCTGCAAACTCTAAACTCTACATGCCAGATCTTATGCAATGCCATATTCACTAGTAGTTGGAGATGAGCCAGACAAATTAGCATGAGTTGGACCTAAGCAAACACAGCTCCAAAAATAGCAACCAACACTGTTGCATGATAGAACAGTAGTTATTAGAATAGGGAACAGGGGTATGACCTTAGATGGGTTTTGACATTTCAATAGGACTAGACCCTATCTGAGGTACACAGATGGGTGTAAGAGCTTAATATTCTGAAACCCAGTGTAAGCCAGCAATGGCAACTATGTGACACACAAGCCTTCCCTCCCCACTCTTGGGCCCTTGGCAGATAAAGATAATTCCAGCAACCTCAGTCTCCACCCCAGTCCTTCAAAGCCCTCGGCAGCCACCACAAACTCATTAGAGTGGATACATCAGGTACAACCTATTTGGCATCCCTGAGCTACATGATGGTTTTGTCAGAGAAATGGAATCTAGAAGACACAAAATTTTCAGCAGGGTATATTTCAGGGGAGAGGGGACAGTGTAGGTGGCATGTGATCAGGACCTTTAAATGAGTTTTCCCCATGTTCAACGGTATCAAAGGTGGGAACAAGTTGAAGCCTGAAGCCCTAATGTGATTTGTGGGTGTACCTAGTGGAAAATATTCATTAATAGTCAATTCAGAAAGATTCTGATCAGAATCTTGCTGGGGATGACAAAAGTGCTTCCCAGGATATCAACTATATCCATTTGACTTCTTAAAGTGGTTGGGAAAATGGAAATCCTGTATTTTTGTTTAGCATTTCTTCAATGGGATATATTTTTTGATAACTAAAACTTAGGCTGCTGTCAAGGATTCTTAAAACTTTCCTCGGTATTATATTAGTAAGGATGATCAATGCTAACTGCTATAACAAACAACCCCCAAATCTCAGTGGATTAACAAAAAAATTTATTTCTTGCTGTCAAAAAAGTCATAGAGTTTTTCTGAATGCTTCTTTCGAGTGGTAACTCTGAGACCCAGGCCCTTTGTGTTGTGTGATTTCAACGCACGGCTGCCATTGTTTCTACTAAAGGAGAAGAGATCATGAAGGATCACACAGTTTCATGCGCAGTCCTAGAAATGTTGTATATCACTTTTTAACCATCAAGAGTTCCTTGAATTATTTTTCTTGAAAGACTATGTTTAGAATTAATTTGTCTACCAAACCACATGTATACAGCAACAAGCCTTCATTCATTTTCCCATGTGTTGTTAATCATAAATATATAAAACTGTCTTACACTTTCCTGGATTAAAATTAAGCCCATTATCCAAAGTGAAGCACCACAAGAGCAGAAGAATGGGCTCCACTTGTACTCACCATCAAACTGGTTCTAACTGATCAACACTAGGTTGATCACATGGCAGAAATACTCTCTAGGGATTAGGGGGATGGGGGAGCAAATCAACAACTAAAGGACA